>CM056380.1:55477597-55625097 GCA_029718625.1 Synaphobranchus kaupii | reverse complement strand
CTGGTCTAAAGTCATGTCGCAGTTGTTTTCATGTTATTTTAACGGCGCATATAAGTGCGTCTACGTAGGCGTACACCCCCCTGTCTGTTACACACTGGGGCACGCAGAAGCGTGACTAAAAATATCAAGATTACAATGTGAAATAATATTATTGTGTAGGCTATATCAAAAAATCCATAATAATAAAAGGGTCCCCCTATAGAAAAAGAATATGCTGCAGTATATTGTAAATATATCAAAATTATCTTCACAATATATTTAAAATATACTGCAGTATATTACATTTCCATATGAGTCCATAGGTGAAAGACCACATACCTGTCCCTCAGCGAAGGGGAATGCCACATTAAATTGCTTTCAGCCCACTCCATCAACATCCAGGCAACGCGCAATGGTATGTGTAAGGTTACATGTATAGGTTATTCACAATTATCCTGGATCAAGCTATGATTTAGCTTATTTGTCAATAATTCCTGTAATCTTCTGGGGGGACAGTCTTCTGTTACGGGACAATGGCTATCCATTAAAAACTTTGCTGATAACACCTAGGTACACTGCCCGGCCAAATAAAAAGTCGCACACTCTAATATTTCGTTGGACCGCCTTTAGCTTTGATTACGGCGCGCATTTGTTGTGGCATTGTTTCGACAACCTTATGCAATGTCACAACATTTATTTCCATCCAGAGTAGCATAGGTTTTTGGCTGAGATCTTGTATTGACGACGGGAGAGTCGAACCACTCCGTAAAGTGTTCTCCAGCACATCCCAAAGACTTTCAATGGGGTTAAGGTCAGGAATCTGGTGGCTAATTCATGTGTGAAAATGATTCCTCATGCTCCCTGAACCACTCTTTCACAATTTGAGCCCGATGAATCTTGGCATTGTCATCCTGGCATATGCCCATTGATGGGATAACCTGGTCATTCAGGACATTCAGGTACTTCGCTGACTTAATTTTATTGTTGCATAATGTTGCTGAGCCTAGACCTGACCAACTGAAGCGACCCCAGATCATAACACTGCCTCCAGAGGCTTGTACAGTGGGCACTATGCATGACGGGTGCAATGGCAACTTTTTTTTTGGCCGGGCAGTGTATATCAAGCCTAATGCGCAAATTGTCATTTACACCTAATGCATGAATTGTCATTCAATGGAAAACTCGCACACTGCAATAGACGGACATTTCAGTTCTGAAAATGGGCTTCAGATGTCATTACAATATAGCTTTCTTCATCTAGGCCTACAGCCTGTAAGTAAATTTGACTGAAAAAAGTTCAAAACCTTGTCCAGTGTATTGTTTTTCAAATAGCATAGGCTACAGTCCCCGGGATTCGCTGTGCATAAGGTTTTTTCAATAGTCTATGGTTAAAAAACGGAGATTCATTTTAATTTCACCATGTTGACTGAATTCTAACCTTATTCTTCGTCCTTCATATTTTTTCAATTACAGTGACCAGGTTTAATGTTATTAAAACCCTGCTGATTTCACCTGTTATTCCATAACTGAACCAAACGATTTTACTAAGAGTCTAATTAGAAACGAAAACAAATTTGCAGCACGTTACACAATTAATTCACAATGAATTGTAATGCCATTGTCTGCATGTGCGCTTTAACTTCTTGCAGGAGCAGGTCTGTTTCACCTGCTGTAAATCTCACTTTTCGCGGTCTTCCCAGGAAAGTGGACTTAAAGCGTTGGTCACATTTCCATAAGCAGGACATTATAAAACAAGAGAAAATATGCGTGAACCAATGGGTTGCCAACCTGACAACTTTGTTGTATTTAGTGTCATCATTAAGGCAAAATAACGGTATTTATCTTATTAATCAAGATTACAATGCAGGTAAAGAACTTCGGATAAAGCTTAAAATTCGAGAACTCTATGAGAACAGCCTCATGGAATTGATGCTTGACAATGTTTCATTGCATAATCAAATGAAATTTGATGTCTGTTTCGCCATCATATAAGCAATCCGCTAAGGTGGAAAAGCAGGCTTTTAAAGGGAATGTGATATGACATTTTGATTGGTTTATTGCATCAACCCCCCAAACACACCTATAATTAATGAAGAGGCTAGGTTCAGTCCATTAGCACCTTGTGCCTTGGACACGCCCTAAATGCACTTGCGCCTAGCATTTTAGACAAGATCGTCAAGATAGAGCCCCATGACTTAAATAACCATTAACGGATGGTTCATGCAGCAACAGAGAGGCCTTAGTATTTATGAGTGAAATGAAGACTGAATTTTTAATGCATCTCTCTGTAATAGAGTGTTTAATTACTGCTTGCCATCTCATTTTTGTGAGGTATGGGTTGACAAAAAAAATCAAAACAGGTGTTTGAAGCTTTCCATCATTAGAGGACAAACTCCACACAGTACTATTTGGGTAAAATTGGAATGGGCAGACATTGCTCTCGCACGCAACTCATGAGATCCTGCCTTGTATGTGAAAGTGAAATTTTGACTGGAAAGACTGAGACATATTTTGATAGTTATTGTAAGGTTCATGAGTCACACCTTATTGTAAGGTTACAGGTCAAGGTCATTGGTGTTGAATGACCATTCAGTGGCTGTGGGGAGTATTCTGACGCTCTGAGTTCTCATGGGCATATGTGTTAGGAATAGCGATGGATTACTCTTTTTACACCTGTTTGTGAAAAGCAGATGCTTAGATATCAGAAATGCCAGCGTGCGTCACCTTCAAGGCAAACATTCAAACATACTGCCTTCATCAAGTGAAATGGTGTCATTGGTTTACATCCCTCTTCCCTGCAGAGCTGAACAGAAACACTTCCGAATTTAAGTAATGAGGAGAACTCGACCTTCGCCTCTGTCCTTTACACCCCTCCTTTCCAAATTCAGGGCATGTGCGATTCCTGCATCCGTCATTACTCACTCCACCACATTTAAAAAAACAAAACATTTACTCATCCTGACAGCAAGCAGTGGACACGTGAAAACCTGCTGAGCCATATCACTTGTCTGTGGAGAACAGCTCCTTACCGCCACATCGCTGGTCTGTGGAGAACAGCCTCTTACCGGCACATCGCTGGTCTATGGAGAACAGCCTCTTACCGCCACATCGCTGGTCTGTGGAGGCCAGCCCCTTACCGCCACATCGCTGGTCTGTGGAGGCCAGCCCCTTACCGCCACATCGCTGGTCTGTGGAGGCCAGCCCCTTACCGCCACATCGCTGGTCTGTGGAGGCCAGCCCCTTACCGCCACATCGCTGGTCTGTGGAGGCCAGCCCCTTACTGCCACATCGCTGGTCTGTGGAGGCCAGCCCCTTACCGCCACATCACTGGTCTGTGGAGGCCAGCCCCTTACCGCCATATCGCTGGTCTGTGGAGGCCAGCCCCTTACCGCCACATCGCTGGTCTGTGGAGGCCAGCCCCTTACCACCACATCGCTGGTCTGTGGAGGCCAGCCCCTTACCGCCACATCGCTGGTCTGTGGAGAACAGCCTCTAACCGGCACATCGCTGGTCTGTGGAGAACAGCCTCTTACCGCCACATCGCTGGTCTGTGGAGGCCAGCCCCTTACCGCCACATCGCTAGTCTGTGGAGAACAGCCTCTTACCGGCACATTGCTGGTCTGTGGAGGCCAGCCCCTTACTGCCACATCGCTGGTCTGTGGAGGCCAGCCCCTTACCGCCACATCGCTGGTCTGTGGAGGCCAGCCCCTTACCGCCACATCGCTGGTCTGTGGAGGCCAGCCCCTTACCGCCACATTGCTGGTCTATGGAGGCCAGCTCCCTACCACCTCAGAAGGAGTTCTGGCCGGCCCATAGTCACTCATTTTGTGAAACGCCCATCCGTCTGCCTGCAGTGGGTGTGCTCCCAAACAGAAAATATAATTCTGGCCATTTGGGTGCTGTTGACCAGCACTGTGTCTGCTGCAGTCCCCTGTGGGCAGGCAAGCAGGAGGTTCAGTACAAGGCTGGCATGGCTTGTTTACACACGGCTTCCTCCATCTCTTCATGCTTTCTCACCTGGCTGTTCAGCCATAGCTGGGGGATTCTGCTTGAGGAGAGCGATGTGGATGGAAAGGTGCTGTCTGTCTGTCTGTATGTCTTTCTGTCTCTGCCATTCTAGGTGAATACTGAGGCTCAGGTGATCATAAACAGGAAGGCAGAGGAACCGCAGCCCCTCCTTGCAGGCTGTCTCTCTCATCGCTCTCCGGTTTCACTTGTTTGAGATCCTCCGCTGTATTTCGGCCACTTTATTTTTTTCAAGGGGGGCTTATGTAAAAAGCAGCCCACATAGTACGGGCATAACAAGGCAGCGTTGCCATGACAGCGCAATCTGCGTGGCCTTTAAGCGATAGCCGCATAATTCTGACTCGCGAAACGGGGGAGGTTGAGATAGAGAGAACTCGGTCGTTCGCTTGCTGAAGAGCGTGGCAAGGAGGATGCGTCTCAGTAGGCCTGTCCTTTAGCTTGGAGTGGGAGTATAAAGCCTTCCAGATGCTGCACAGGACACTGATCAGAATGGCGGTAGGATCCACATTTTGCTCACCCTGCACGGTACGATTTTGCGGCGTCACCCTGCATGACGGGGTTTGGGAGCGATGCTCTGAAGAGCATGATTTGAGGGGCGATGCGCTGCACAGCATGATCTGGGTGTGACACCCGATTTGGTGCGATTTGTGGGCGAACACATGGTTAGCTTCATGCTTGGTTGGGCGGGACGTGGGTTGGCCATGTTTCAGTAGCGAGGGAGAACGCTCATTGCTTTAGTGTAATTCCAAACCTGTGCGGGCTCTGACTGGGTCCAGACATAACGGATAGGCCAGGGACTGTCCGTAGCACTGACCCCCCATTCAGCCCAACCCCATACTTATGAAGAGCACTTCCTTAGTAACTTAGTAACCAGGAAGGGAACTTCCTTTTTTATCCTCCCCTCATCAGCTCTGCAATGGCTCGATGCGGTCCCTACCTCAGTTCCTCTGTTTCCATGGTTACTGACACAGTGGGCTCAACATTTTCGTGCAAATTGCCTTTCTAAAGGGCACCATGCACTCAGGATTCCTCTTCTCACCCTCCTCCGCCATCTTAGTAAGCATGCAGTCCTTAGCAGGGCACAGGTACCAGCCAAGTGATCTGAGGTGTGCATGTGTGTGTGTGTGTGTGTGTGTGTGTGTGTGTGTGTGTGTGTGTGTGTGTGTGTGTGTGTGTGTGTGTGTGTGTGTGTGTGCGTGTGTGAGTATATGTGTGTGTGTGCGTGAGCGTGTGTGTGTGTGTGTGCACATGTGTGTGTGTGTGTGTGTGCATATGAGCATACACATTGATTGCCTCTCAACTAAGGGAGGTCGAAGACTGCGTTTCTCTATCGAGTGTAGCAAGGTTATTATTGTGAACTAAAACTAAGACGAGGACTAGGTGGGAAAAAACTGTTTTGTTCTTTAAAAAGCGAAAACTAAATAGAAACGAGCAAACCTGCTTTTAAAAGTAACTGAAAGAGATGTGAAAATCCACCTTAGGTTTCAGGATGGCACCCGCACGTCTCCCGAAGGACAATGCATAGTTACCACAATAAAGCGGCCATGCTGATAGACGCGTTTCCTGTAGAAGGCATCACCATAACAAGCTGGTTACATTAAACAAGCCTCTAACACTGCATTTATGGCCTTCAGCGTGTTATCTGAAGAGATTTTCCTGTAGCTAGCATACAGTCAGTAGTCCTTCCTCACAGTCTCAGTTCCCACCAGCGCAAGTGAACTCTCTCTCTCCTTTCTCCTGGGACATTTGTTTGAACTTCTCTTTCAGCGCTCCCTCAGAGCACTATGCTGCATGAAAGCATCCCCACTCCCTCTACCGCTCTTTTCCTGTCTTCTCTGAGTTCTGCCATTCTTTCCCTCGATCTGTCGCTGGATAAGATCCTGTCAGCTGCAGTTGTTTTTTATTTTATTTTTTTATTTTGTTTGTTTTCTATTTTGCTAGGTAGAAACTACAAATGGTTAACAATGGTGAATTCTCAAGAATTCTTTTTTTTTAATAGGAGCCATTTTTACACTGTAATAATTGTATGTCTTGTGATGTGAGACTACCGTTGTGGTCTATTTTTCCTCACTCCGACTTCTGCTGAGTTATATATTTTAAAACCAGTCGTTTTTCGTTCAGCCCGGAGAAAATCTTCCTTTCAGAATTTCTAATCAAGGTGCTCGCCAGCGTGAAGCCCTGCATTCTGAGACAGTACAACAGCATATACAGGAACGTGCTTTCTCGATGACTGTCCTAAATCAATGCACACAAACACCCAACCCTCTATGCCTGAGCTGCAAATGCATTGCAATTTAAAGTGAAACATTTGCAGATGAGAACGGGCCATTGCAGCCCATCTTGGTTTGTCTTTTGCCTATATCAGAACAATAAAAAATGATTTGAATTACATTTTAAATTAGATTCAGCTATGTTTTATTAATCAGTATCACTGTATTGGTAATTCAAACAAGCTAGGTGGTTACAATGTACTGGTAAAATTGAAAGCAGTGGTGAAGGGTAGCAGAGTGAGCATGTCTTCTTCTGCTACGCAGTACAGCTAGCATTAGAATATCAATAACTCATGGCTATGGAGCCCTTCGAAAATAGGCAGAATCATTTCTGAGCAGTTTTTTTTTACGTGGAACTGGTGTCCACGTTCATCTGTCAAACACAGTCTGTTTGCCTGCTATTCAATTCAATTCAATTCAATTTTATTTATATAGCGCTTTTCACAGATGACTGTCACAAAGACGCTTTACAGAACAGAAAGGGGAGGAAAGGGGAAATGGGAAATGCCAGCTCTAAGCCAGCTCTAAGCCCCCAGATAGCAGAGGTAAAAAACTCTAGTAGGAGAGAAAAACCCTCATACTGTGGCGAGAAAAAACTCCCCGATGGGAAGAAATCTCGAGAGGAACCCGGCTATTGGGGGGATGCCCATCCTCCACTGGCCTATGGGTTGATGGCCTGCTAGCTACCAAACCCTAATGAACACATTCCATAACTACCACTTTATGTTTATATATTGATTAAATCTTTTGTTAAATCACATTGGGCTGCTTTCATTGGTCAGTTGGATTTCTGCTGCCATTTATTTTTGCCACCTGGTTTTATGCCAACACTGCTGAGTTTTTCAGTTCCTGTATCTGTTAAACTGGCGCATTATAAGAGGAATAGAGTGTTTGTGAAAGAGAAAGGTTTATGTAACATGGTAGTTATGCAATGCAGGAGTCTGCTACAATAATTAGGCTTGAAGGCTGAGCACAGTTTATATCAGAGTAGAGTTTAAATTCCAGAGAGAATTGTATTGGAAATGGCAGACAGAAACTCTTAATTGGCTTGAATTTTAAATAAATTCTGTTTCCTATCCAAACAGATGTAATTTTTCATCAGTAAAAATGTGTTTTTCAAAAGTATTTCAGCTCTATTTGTCTGTATGAGAGAAATCCAGCCTGTGCTTTCTGACAGTCATCATTATGAGTTCATATATTGTGCAGTCCTAATAGTCTGTCTTTCCTATACCTGAGGGGCACAAGCCAATGACAGGGTGTGTGTGTGTGTGTGTGTGTGTGTGTGTGTACGTGCGTGTGTGTGTGCGTGTGTTCGTGTGTGTGTGTGTGTACATTAGTGCATTCACTAAAATGTTAGCATCAGCATAATATCATATCAAAATAATGTCTTTGTTTTCAACATGCCGTGCATTTAAATGGATGTATTGAGTGAAAGGAGACGCATAGTTTTGTGTATGGAATGGAGCAGTAGACAAGATGCCCGCCAGTTAAAACTCCATTAGGTATATTTACAATGTTAACAGACTACCGTGGTCTTTAGGAATGCAGTACAGTGGGTTCCAGGAATAACTGGTGTTGTGTGATGATCTTTATGTGAAACCACTGGGATAATGTTGAAGCTGGGCACTAGAGCTTGCAGCCAAAGCCTCTTGATCCTCTATTAATGTCAGTTTGCACATTCAGGCGTTTTGTGTTGTCTGACTGTAATTATTAAGCCCTCAGACGTCGGCACACATGCTGTGACCCTCCTTGAAACTTTCCGGCTCCAACTGACATGCAGGAAATGGGGATTTCTCTCTGCTATCAGGCACTAGAGCCCCCTCAGACTGTGCGGTCTTTGTCAGGTCATTACAGGGATGATCTCTCCAGCCTCTTGGGAAGGCCAGACCTGTGTCCCGTCAGCTACAGGATTTCCCAGGATACACCCCAATGCAGTTTCAGAGATGCGGGTTAAAACACAGCTTCTATGTGGAAAGACAATTTTCTTTCACTATGTTTACCCTTCTTATCTTTATAATTAACATTCCTGGTATTCATATTAATATTTTCCTTATCCATGTTCAGTTGCAGTGGGAGAAGCAGTTCTGAATTGGAACCGCTTCCAAATTTCCAAGAACCGAGAATTAATTAAGAACCTTGAGTTTCAAATTCGCTTATCGAATCCCGAAATCGTATTTTCAGGCACATTCGTAAACGAGCGAAATGCATAATGCTCTAATGCCTGCATCGCTGGCTATGTTGTGCGTCATCACAGCATGTAGACTGTTGTTCACAAAATGTCTGACCAGCCCCACGGGGGACGACGCACAATTTGTGATTGCGTTTCCCGAGGTAGGGGTGGGTTCAGTCGGCCTGCGTTCATCAGGCAACCCCGCTGGGCAATTAGGCACCCATGGTCTACATGCAGCTGCATATGGGCGGTCTTCCTTTGATTTCACTCTGTGCGAGTTCGGTGATGGTGCGCAGGAAGAAAGAGGTGACTCAGCCACGTGTTTTGAAGGAAAGCCGTGGGTCTGCACTGAGGTCTGATACCTGTGTCCCTTCTAGTGGGGTTGTTCCATGAACTTGGCTGGGGACAATTGGGCATTCCAAATTAGGGTGGGAATTGGACATACACAGACCCACTTTGGGCGCCAAATAAAAAAATTAAAAAAACATGGCTGACCGGAGTAAACGGTGTGGCTAAAGCTTCACTAGAGAAAGTAACAATACAGATACGGCAAAATGTAATCACTGTGGTAAATGAAATTTGTGTAAGAGAGGAAGCTTCTCCAGTATTTCAAAAAATTCACTGCAGCATGGTGTAAACCTTCAGTGTTGCACTGTTTTCGATGTCCCAAGTCCCAGTCCTAACAGCCCAGATTAATTTTGCGCTAGCTGTGCCTCACACTCAGGTAAAGTACAAACACACAAAACAGCGTACATCCAAATTTTATATGACAAGATAGAGAATGATGTTTACATTTCTCTTAGATACAAGTTCACAGAGCAGTATCACCCCTCCTTCAGTTCATCCACAGAGAGCTCCTGAAAATCCATTATTTTTCTTTATTTTGCTAAATTCTTTATCAAAACAAAGGTAAATACACCTTATCATGTCATCGTTGACCATTTCCATTTTGTAGCAGCCTAAATCTGCTAAAAATAAAGGTATTTTTTTGCTTTTGAAACATTTTGGTTTCATTCCTTCCTCAAAAAATATGATAAGAATGGGAAACGGGATGCGATAATAACTGGAATCGGTAAGCAGATTGGAATCAACAATAACCAACCCTAGAGATTACGTGAGCAGTGATCATTTGTAGCCTGACTTAAGTTTGAAAGACAAACAACATTTTCACTGTAAAATGGCTGTATGAGTGACAATTAGCTGGCTGGGACCAGAAACCATACTTTAGCCTTGCTCATCTCACCAGACATTCTGTGGGTGACAACACGTAGTACATGTACTGGCCTGCATGACCTTTAAAGGACTCCTCACTTTGATTATTATATAGGACTTCCTCATTGCCGCTCCAATCTACGGCGGTGTTACGAGCTAACCTGTCTAATTTGTTAAAGATTATCTGAGCAGAGCTTTGACCCTCCACTGCGTCCCCCTGCAGGGTGTGTGTACAATGACCACGGCCTTCCTCCACTTCTTCTTCTTGGCCTCCTTCTGCTGGGTGCTGACAGAGGCGTGGCAGTCCTACATGGCCGTCACAGGGAAGGTCCGAACCCGCCTTATCCGCAAGAGGTTCCTGTGCCTGGGATGGGGTGAGTGACTTCTGCTGGTGGGTTTTTGGGTGGGTCGGCTTGAGCGAAGCGGGCACAGCCCCCTGCCTGCTCACAGCGTCTCCTGGCATTTCATTCAGTGGGAAGGATTTTCAGATCACAACTCATCTCTGTATTTTTCCTTCTGTAGAAATATGACATTAGACATGCCTAAACAACCTTTTAATTTAATTTTGATGTTGGTCATCTCTTCAGTTTATACAAACATAAAGAAAATGTGACTTGGGATGTTAACAAATTTTCACAGATAACGAAACAGGGAACACTCGTTACACACATCTGTCTTTGATTCTGCTTTGATGCTTAAAAACAGAATGTTGTGTGCATTCTTAATGGTTGGGACACAACTGCTATTTTTCTCATTTGCAATGTAGCCCATTGGCACATTATCTGTGATTGACAATGAAGCAGTGGAAAAGAGCTGTTGGACCTCTGCATTGCTGACCCAGTCAAATGGCTCAAATGGCTGTCTGGTGTGTTTGCTGTTTTCTCAGCGCAGGGGTGCCACATGTGCCGGGTTTGGGTGGTATGGGGGTGTACATCATACAGCAGTGGATTTGTGGGGATTTTAGGCCTGAACCATGTCCCAGGCCCGGGGGCCACACACTCACAGTCATTTCAGACATTTTTTTTAATATTTCAATTGATTACACAGAGCTGCAGCTCATTCTCGCTGTTACCTAGCAACAGAGTAGTCCCTGTTTGTCACTGCAGAGATCTGAGGTTGACAAACATACACTTGGAGAGAGTGAGAGAGCGAGAGAGATAGAGAGAGTGTGTGTGTATGTGTGTGTGTGTGAGAGACATAGAGAGAGAGAGAGAGAGAGAGAGAGAGAGAGAGAGAGAGACAGAGAGAGAGACAGAGAGAGAGACAGAGAGAGAGAGAGAAACACATTGCTTTTAGGCAAATCTTAATTGAAGCAACAATGAAAACAGAGATCTCCAGTGTTGATATATGCACAGAAGCATGTTCTTTACCTGGGTAATGTTTCCTAAGTAAGCGTACAATACCGAGTTTATGGTTGATTCATGGTGTGGATTCATGTAGGTCTGTCTCCTAAACGATTGCTTGCTTGCTGCAGTTTTGAAACAACTGTCTCCAAGCAATGACTGAAAGTGTATGAAGCAAAGAAATACACTACATGCAAAAATCCTCAACATCACACATGGTACCCACATAGGGATGCATTACATCAAACACATAGCCCACACAACATGATACACATACAGTACCTGCTATGACAGGAGCTAGAACCCGTGCAGGGTTTACTATTTAATTTATTATTTTCAACGGCACAGCATCCCATCCAGAATTTGACTTGCTTTTCACATCATTTTACACCTACGTAATAGCCTGGAAGGAAAAGGCAAGTGATAAAATGGCTAATGTAAATGTGTCTCCACAATGCCTGATTTCTGCCATTGATTTTTGTCTATGAGTCACTGAGTCATTTGTCATTAAGTCTTTATTGTGCTTTCTCTGCACCTCCCTGTGGTACACCTACTGTGTTTTTATGACCACCACCTACAGTTTCTACCTACTGTGTTTTTATGACCACCACCTACAGTTTCTACCTACTGTGTTTTTATGACCACCACCTGCAGTTTCTACCTACTGTGTTTTTATGACCACCACCTACAGTTTCTACCTACTGTGTTTTTATGACCACCACCTACAGTTTCTACCTACTGTGTTTTTATGACCACCACCTACAGTTTCTACCTACTGTGTTTTTATGACCACCACCTACAGTTTCTACCTACTGTGTTTTTATGACCACCGCCTACAGTTTCTACCTACTGTGTTTTAATGACCACCACCTACAGTTTCTACCTACTGTGTTTTTATGACCACCACCTACAGTTTCTACCTACTGTGTTTTTATGACCACCACCTACAGTTTCTACCTACTGTGTTTTTATGACCACCACCTACAGTTTCTACCTACTGTGTTTTTATGACCACCACCTACAGTTTCTACCTACTGTGTTTTTATGACCACCACCTACAGTTTCTACCTACTGTGTTTTTATGACCACCACCTACAGTTTCTACCTACTGTGTTTTAATGACCACCACCTACAGTTTCTACCTACTGTGTTTTTATGACCACCACCTACAGTTTCTACCTACTGTGTTTTAATGACCACCACCTACAGTTTCTACCTACTGTGTTTTAATGACCACCACCTACAGTTTCTACCTACTGTGTTTTAATGACCACCACCTACAGTTTCTACCTACTGTGTTTTAATGACCACCACCTACAGTTTCTACTACTGTGTTTTAATGACCACCACCTACAGTTTCTACTGTGTTTTTATGACCACCACCTACAGTTTCTACTGTGTTTTTATGACCACCACCTACAGTTTCTACTGTGTTTTAATGACCACCACCTACAGTTTCTACTGTGTTTTAATGACCACCACCTACAGTTTCTACCTACTGTGTTTTAATGACCACCACCTACAGTTTCTACCTACTGTGTTTTAATGACCACCACCTACAGTTTCTACCTACTGTGTTTTTATGACCACCACCTACAGTTTCTACCTACTGTGTTTTAATGACCACCACCTACAGTTTCTACCTACTGTGTTTTAATGACCACCACCTACAGTTTCTACCTACTGTGTTTTTATGACCACCACCTACAGTTTCTACCTACTGTGTTTTAATGACCACCACCTACAGTTTCTACCTACTGTGTTTTTATGACCACCACCTACAGTTTCTAAGTAAAACTCTTGTCTGCATGAAACTTGAATGGGGACTTTAATTAGGTTGTTGCATTTTAGATCATGCTAGCCAACAAGGTAACTTTAATTTCCATCCTAGTGTGCCTAAATGTTATGACGGAGCCTGGTACCCCTCCCTAATGCTAATTGAAGATGTTCTGTATCAGCCTTGGCTTTCAGCAGCGCGGTGCTGGAGACATCTCAATGCAGCATGTCCACACAGGCAGAATTAATCAGTGACTATAAAGGCAACATTTTAATAGGGTAGATATGGGATGCGCTATTTGCAAAGATACATTTTAATTGCCGTCTTCTTTGTCCCGCATATACCAGAGGTGCAGATTTTTCCCTCTAATGATGTTTCAATTATATAATTAGGCTGCTGCGGAAGAACAAAAACCAGCTGGTCTCATGTCCCTCAAGGACTAAAGTATGAATGTCGCTCTAAAATTTAGCAATGCAAATTGTAAACAATTTGGGCAGGCCATGTTTTGCTCCGTGACGAAGGACGAATCCGACCTCACGGCGCGTCGGTTTTTTTCCCTTTTCTCTTGTAACACGTGACCTTTATGCTAAATGAGCGTGGCGCTTGGGTGAGCGGGGTGGCGCTACGCGGTGACCGCGGGGTGATTTATGCTCCAAGCGCTGCGCATTAACTCCTGCGGGCTGCAGGAAAGCGCCCCGGAACCCAGCCCCCCCTCCCGCCCCCCCCCCCCCCCCCCAAACACGCCTCCAGTAAGCTGATTGTGCCTATAAATCCACTCCGCGCGGTCCGGGGATGGGGGCCGTTGATATTCGGCACACGCAGGCTGTGAGGATGGAATGAGAACGTCTCATAACCACAGTCAATATGCAGACTGTCAAATGGAATACCGCAAATCAAAACACTCAGAAAAAAGCCGCCAGCTTTTGAATCGTGTGCAAAGAGGGAGATATTTTCCCAAACGTGACGGAATATTTATTTTTTTGGGGGCTGTTTATGATGTTTATGATGTCATCGAGCATTCTTTGGTCAAAGCACCCAGGAAGCGCATGATCTGTAAAGCCATTAGAGATGTGGAGTTTAAATGTGAAGCTCATGTTGAAAAGTGCAGTGTGTACATGAGCCAGGGTGAAGAGATTCCAGTGGTTGCCCGTTTCTGCGGTTATCGATCTCGATAGATTTTGCTTAATGACCTGAAACTCAAAGATTCGTTTCACTGGTAAACCACTTAGAGGACTCCGGGAATCTCATTCATTGCATTGAAGAACTCCAGAGGTTCTTGTCTTTTCAAATAAAGGTAATGGGGATAATCCTACCTGTTCATTGTCTATCTAACCATCTGATGACCTCTCTTCTGCAGGGCTGCCTGCCTTAGTGGTTGCTATTTCCATGGGATTCACCAAGGCCAAAGGCTATGGGACACCTCAGTAGTAAGTCTCCTTCTGTGGCACACCTGCTGTTTTATTTTATTTGGCATCCTTGACAGACATGCGTGATTCATTACCTATTGTGATTTTGAATCAATTCAGCACACTCAGCACGTCTCTATAGAACACAATGTCCCATTGTTCCTGCTAGCTGGGCATTTTTGTATCAGTGGCAAAGGTGCTGATGATATAAAGCGGTAATCCCATAAACACCAGTAAAAAGTGCCCTGTGGTCAGAGGGGAAGGTCTTCTGTGTCCAGGTGAAAATAAAAGTCATGTCGTCAAATTAATTACACGAAAACCGCTAAACCTCTTGTTCTGCAATTTTGAACCCCTGTCATTCATGGCCAGGCATTGAGTGACTGAATTACATTTCCAGCACTGGAGCAAACTGCAAGAGTTCTCTCTCTCAGTATGTCCCAAATACGAAGAGATGTTTAACCGAGTCTGAAAAAGATCACAACCTGTAACCATGTTCCAAACAGAAAGGGATGACTGATAATTAATCAAGTCGAAGAGGGGAAGAGGTTTAAATGTGAATTTCTCTGCTCTTGTTTCCATCGCCATGTCTTGTGAATTGTGTCTCTTACAGAGAGAAAAACATGCATTAACTCTCAGTGGAATTAATCTGCTTTTGCAGAAAGACAATCTTTCTCTTTCTATTTCTCTATCTATCTATCTCTCTCTCTCTGCTCTCTTGAGTGAATTTATTCATTTGCAGAATGTATGTAGAGAAGTGCAGCATATGGCACAGCTCCCTAGACGCATGATGCGAGTACATCTGTATACTATGCGCACCATGCGCCATTAATTGAATATTTAGTGTTAATTCTTGTGAAGGGATTGTGATATGATCTTGTCTTTCAGCTGCTGGCTGTCTCTGGAAGGGGGTCTCCTCTACGCCTTTGTGGGCCCCGCCGCTGCTGTCGTTCTGGTAAGTTTAAGCTCCGCCCTCTCTTTCGGAAATATATTTCCTTGTGGAGGTTTAACTCTGTGTGCTGCAGGTACTGTGACAACTAATGTAACATGTGGCCCGAGCGTTTAAGCTTGTTTTAGCATGCGTTACTTCAACAAAGGGTCACTGTCTATGTTAATGCACTGGTGGGGCCCTCCAGTACGATGTTAGAGTCCGGCCTTGGCATCGGCTGACTATGTCAGGGAGTCCGCAGTAGCGGGACGTAACTGGCCTAATCCCACCAAGGGTTGCTTGGGTACTAGTGGCTTGCTCCTTGGTGTATTGCTGTATTTCCTCCTTCCGAAAATGTGGCGGGTGCCAACAGGGTGCCAGTTCTCATTAGTGAGAGATGTTCCTCTCCTGTGGTCAGTGCAAGCTCTCCGCTGTAGTTCGGTGCAGGCTGTAATATGGGAAGTAGTCACCTTCAGCTACATTGGCGTGCACATGTTTCAGCTGCACTGCATCCCCCAAGCCTAATGGTGGCAGCAGTGGTGACCCGAGAAGAATAATTAGTGATTATAAATTTGAGAGAGAAAAAAATAATAAAACCCTAATGCTACGGCCAGAAGAGGAGTGGAGAGTTATTATAGGTCCAGTTGAACCTGAGAGATACAAACCTCAGTGTTCCAGACTAACCGCTCAACTGAACAGATCACAAAATTATTCCTCATCAAGCTTCTTATTATCACTGAAGGCAGGCATTAAATAAAAATGATTCACACTTTCCATTAAAAATTTAATCAAAGCACTAGCACAGTTAGTCAAAGGGGTGTCTTAATACTATTTATAAAAAATACAAGAAGGGTAAGTCAACAGTGTTTGATATAAAAATGAGAAAATGCTAAATCAAACAGTTTGCAAAAAATTTGCATAGCTGAACAGGAGATGATGTATAATTTAGAAAGCTAAGATAGACAAAAAATAATTAATGTCTTCATACCGTCTTAAATGTTATTCATCGTACTGGGATGCCAGATTGGAGAGCACAAAGGCTGGGTTGGATAGTGGGTGAAAAAAACGGGCCAAGCACTGGGTCCCTGATGTCATATTCTCAGGGAAGGACAACGTGTTGTCAAGAGTCATACCTGGCAGTCCAAGATGCAGACTCTCGTTGTGATGGGGTGAGTATCAGTGCATGAAGTGGGCCGGAATTGACCAGTATGCTGTACCGGGACTTCTACGCTTTGCTCATATGAGCACCTGCACTTTAGTGTTCTGCTACTTCTCATAAGTTCTACGTACGCAGTGTTTGTGCGCCCGTGAGATTCTCTTTTTCTCATTCCCACAAGTCACTGTATTGTAGTCCATAACGATTCATTCAAGTGAGCGCACCCACTGACCTACAAACAGACTTCATTACCGCTACCTACTTTCTTGCTCTCTCACTGCTTTTCAACATGTTAGCTCGGGCTCAAAAATAGGAAGTTCCGGGAACGGGCCATACCCGGCCTTCTGTGTTTGGCTCATATGAGAACTGGCACTTTTTTGTTTTTCCACTTCAAGGGTTTTAGATGTTGACTAGTTATCTGGTTTAGATGTCGTTGAAAGATGCTCTGATACAGTATGTGTTGAGATATGATTGTTGGAGGGAGGGAAAATGAGGGAAAATCTGCAGTGTAATGATGAGTGAAGTTGAGAGAAGAGATAGCAATGCCAGAGGACTGTACCCCAGCAACAGCACAGACTCTCCACAGTTATGAGGGGGGAGCTCACACCCTGATTTTCACTTCACAGTCTGAAGACAGTGTGATCGAAACCTTACATTTTATTATTATTATTATTATTATTATTATTATTATCATAGAGCCACTTTTATCCTTTAGGCAGAAGAAATAAGCACCATTACATGTTAACAATGTGCCAGATGGTACATATTGAGAACAATAGAGATGAGGGGCGCTTGACTTTCAACATAGGAAATGCTCTCTCTCTCTATCAGTGCTGTCTTGACACCTCCACTTGTTTGGCTATTAATATTTGAGAATGTTGATTTTCCCAGAAAGAGCTTGCTCTAAGTCTCACCACTCTGCATGTGTTACCCACCAGGGAAAGTGTGGGAATGTGTGGAAAATAAATAAATAGAACAGAAAACGGTAAAATGAGAAAAAACCACCATGCAGCTTTGACCCTTACCAGCTCTTTTATTATAATTATTTTTTTTTTTTTTATTTTTTTTATTATTATTAGTAGTAGTAGTAGTAGCATTCCTCCTAATACAGGTAGTGAACAAAATAATTACAGCACAAATGTGAATTTTTATTGACTAAAATATTAAAATTTGCTGTCAACTGGTGTGCAGTTGTTTGCCTGTGTGGCCCTGTACTGTACAAATGAATACATTGCAACCCTGAAACACAGTCGTCCACCTGGTGTGCCTTCTGCTGATTTATTTCCCTCAGAATTCCATGCTGACATCACCATCGATACTGGCTTGTGTAACAACATCATTCTGAGCTGTCATTGTCCCTGAAACGTGCCCCAATAATCACCCACTTTCAAATTATATAAGGACTCTTGTTGCAGCCATGCTAGCCATAATTATACGCCACCAATCCTGCCCAGCATTTCTTTACATGACTCAATGCATAGCACAATGTTATGTGCTTAATGAATGTTATTATCCACACCTGAGATTCTGCTCAGCATATAATTTCTGTCCATTTAGCTAGATGTTTTAATTTGTTTTTCGCTATCTGTACGTCCTCTTCTTTGTTCAAGAACATGTACCAACCACTTTGTGAACTCACTGGCCTAATTAGGATTCTAAAATGTGAGATGGGTGAATTATTCATTTGACATCCCTCAAAAAGAAACACTTCTCTGACACTGAAAAGACGCATCAACCATCCCAACAGTGAAGTTGCTTTCTTCCCCATCAACAGTTCTCCCATCATTATAAAAGATGGCTGACAAGAATGCACACTGAGAGGGACAATGTGTAATTTCAGTTTAGTTGTGGGGTGTCAGTCCTTTGAAAGGTGGAAACGTGGGCGTCCATTGGCAGAATGACATCGCTCATTTGTTCAGTCAGACGTATTCTTCTGAAAAGTGAGGAATTTCAGATGATTGTAGAGTATGCCTATGAACTTCACACGTTCTGATGGAAGGAAATTAAGAATCATAGCAATGTTCACAATTGGTGAAATTTTAGAAGAACCAGTATTAACAATTGCTCCTCATAAGGCTCGTTTTTAAGCAAAGTTGCATCTCCAGTATACATTTTCCCATTTTTTCCTGATTATTTAAAAATTGTATGATATGTACTAAAAAAGAATAATAAAGTGTTGCTTAATTAGCCTTCAAAACTGTAAACAGTGGAAGCTCTTGTACTTGCCCATCCAAACAATTACCATTTAACTATGAAATATTGTGGACGGTATGATCCACATGTGTAGCGGCTGGCATTCTAAGACCGTGCTCAACATGACGGCTTACTCAACTCAACTCAACTCAAACTTTATTTATAGAGCACATTTAAAACAACCAACGGTCAACCAAATTGCTGTACAGGTCAATAAACAGTAGGTAATAAAAACAGTACACGTAATACAATACAGTAAGAAAAGGTACACATAAAAATACAATACAAGGGTGTCTAGCTCAACCTGAATTGAAAGCCAGGGAGAAAAGGTGAGTCTTCAATAAGGACTTAAAAACCTCTAGGGTCTGGGCAGATCTAATATGCAAAGGCAAGCTGTTCCAGAGCCTTGGGGCAGCCGCCACAAAGGCTGGGTTACCTCTGGTTTTTAGCCTAGTCCTGTGGACATCCAGCAGGAGCCGATCTGCCGACCTCAGTGCTCTAGCTGGGGTATGACAATGTAAAAGTTCAGCTAAGTACAGAGGTGCCAGCCCATTCAGAGCTTTAAAAACAAATAACAAAAGTTTAAAATCAATCCTGAAGCGGACAGGGAGCCAGTGGAGTGCGGCCAAAACTGGTGTAATGTGGTCGCACTTTCTTTTACCAGTACGGAGACGAGCACTTTCTGTAAAGAATATTCACACTATTGCATGAGGCTTGCTTAGAATAAAAGTGACATAATCTCCTGATTTATAAGGTGTTCTAGATTTTATTGGGTGGGAGGCTTTAGTTCCTGGATGATGAACAGGCTAGTTGGCAAATAGGATTGGGCAACCTGAAAGGGCGTGGTCAAGGCAAGAAAAGACACGCTACACCTGGACTCCTTGCTTCGAAGCAACAGCTGAGTCCTTTTTAACACTGTTTACGAGCGGAAGACTGCAGCTCAGTCAGGCAAAGTTAATACTCCCTGTAGTTATGTTTGGAGGGCTACGCCCTATAGCACACCCCCGGTGCTCTGATGCGCAGGAGCTGAAGCACGGTTGCCAAGCAGCAGAGGAGATGTCCGAAGCACTATTTGCCGGGGATGAGAAGAGAGAATGTTCAGGAATAAAAAAAAAAAGATGAATAAAAATGTCAGGTCGAGGAAATCTGCCCCTCGGGGGCACTTTGGTAGGCATGAGCGCACTCGATGAAGGCATGCATGAGGAGATCTGGAGCTGCCTCCTGCCAGCCTCCACCTATCGGGGGGCAGGGGATTGGTCACAGGCAACAGATTCCAAGCCCATTACAAAACAGAATTTGAGAAATTTCAGAGCGTTCTGATTTTGATTATTGCGTTTGAAATGCGGTGCGTAGACAAACAACACCAACACGCGCACAAAAAGAGACACATACTCACACACAAACGCGAACATGTTCACACATTTGGCCCAGTGGCTATCTCAGTGCAGCAGGGCTCAGTCATTTGTCTGCCAGTACCCTGCAGGCTGGCTTTTTTGGATCAGTGCAGCACAGATTCGCTGATCTTTTTGATATGTCAATAGGCTGATAAAGCGGACTCCATGACTCAGTGAGCAAGTGTGCAACACAGAACCGGAAGCCAACGCGGGGTCACTGGGCAATAGGATTGATTTGTAGGCTAGTTACACGTAGATTACTCTCCTCGCAATCATACGGGGATGAGATTAGGAGAGAGCTTGTGCAGACAGATCACTCTGTGCAGTAAGAACCACCCTCTGGTGGCAGGGAAATGGAGAGGAAGGATGGTGGAATGGAAAAGACTATTATTAAAATGCTGTCACCTGTGTGCATTTGTTGCATTGTGTTGCACTTTGGACTTTAGCAGCAGACAATAAAAAGTGTTTTTTTTCCTCATAACATAACATTAATAATAATAATAATAATAAATATTATTTGTTTCAAATATCTCCTAGGCTGGGTTTTTCTGTGAAGCGTATTGTGACATCTGGTTGTGAAATGCGCTATATAAATAAATATTGATACATTTTACATATATTGTATTATTCATCCACCATGGCTGAACATTGCAATCATTCTCTCCCTTTGCAGGTCAACATGGTGATTGGCATTCTGGTGTTCAATAAACTGGTATCCAGAGATGGCATTCTGGATAAGAAACTAAAACACAGGGCAGGGTAAGTACGTAGCCATGCAGTACCATCATCCATCTTCCCCCTCGCTCTCCCTTCCTCCCTCCCTCCCTCCCTCCCTCCCTCACTCTCCCACTCTCTCTCACTCTGTCTCCCACTCTCTCCCTCCCTCCTGCTCTCTTTTGTTCTGTCTCACCCTCTCTCTTTTCTCCTAGCACAGACACATGCATGTGCAGACTCAAGGGCGCATGCACACAAACATGCGCACACGATCACCGTGCGAAAACGCATGCAAACATGCACAGACATGCGCGTGCACGCACACACACACACACACACATACACGCACACACTCTGTGTCTGCACCTTTTTTGTACATGCAGATGAGGATCCTCCTTGCTGGGGGGGGGGGGGGGGGGGGGGGGGGGTAAAATTAATATAAAATAATAAAAAGAAAAAGAGGGTCAGAGCTCCCAGAGAGAGATGTGGATGTGGTGTCTCGCGCTGGCAGAATGAGTGCATGGAGGGAATATTTAACAGCCTCATGTCCAATCTGTCTGCTGCTGTGCATAATCTGAAACAGAACCTCCACTTGGGATGACAGTTTTGAACCCTTCTTGTCTTGTTGTGCGCTGTTCTGCAGGCCCATGAGTGAGCCCCATGCAGGATTAACTCTAAAATGTGCCAAATGTGGCGTTGTATCAACAACTGCTTTATCAGCAACAACGGCCAGCAATGCGATGTAAGTTCCCAGCGATGCCTCGACGAACCAATGAGATCATGTTGCATGCGAGTCTCTGTCCGTCCTCTGTGCCCGGAGAGAGGGATCAGGAGGAGTGTGAAAAGAGCAGCTGCCCCCCCCCCCTCCCACCCACCCCCCCTGCGCTTCATATCCATTGAAAATCACTTCCTGTTAAAGCCGGCGAAAGATTCATGCAGTGCTTGTGTAATGTTTTATTCAGCCATTGTTGCATGGAATTGTACCCACCCATCACGCGTCACAACTTTTGCGTGCTCGAAGCACCCTGCATCACCTACACCCGAACCTATACTCACAGTTAGCTTGGCATGAAAAGGCTAGGCGGGATTCTGAAACGTGAAGTGGAATGTGCTTTTGCAGAAAGATATAATCTATCTCTCTCTCTCTCTCTCTCTCGCTCTCTCTCTCTCTCTCTCTCTCTCTCTCAGGGCTTCTCTGTGGAGCTCCTGTGTGGTGCTGCCATTGCTAGCGCTTACCTGGATGTCAGCAGTTCTGGCCATGACGGACAAGCGCTCAATACTCTTTCAGATACTCTTCGCTGTTTTCGATTCGCTACAAGGATTCGTCATCGTCATGGTCCACTGTGTCCTAAGGAAAGAGGTAGCACAGAGTGCCAAAAAGCAGCACCTTTTAAAAAAAAAAAAAACCAGGTTGTAATCTGTCATTCTCCCGCTGGGACCTTATAAATCCTGCTTTTCCCTCTATTACGATTGGGTCCCAGTGCAATGTGAACACAACCCAGTGTTATTTAAATATCATCTGACAATGACTAAATCTTTTTTTTTTTTGCTGATCATAAACCTTTGAGTTAGAGCTGCTAACACAAAGGGAGTACTGATTTGTTCAATTTTGGGCTTATATTTAATTTTGGGTTCTTGCAGAAAGTTGTCAGACCAAGATCCTTTGCCTACGGCAGGAAAAAAAACAAAAAAAAAACAGCAGTTTATAAAATAAACAACATCAGTTTCATTTTTACTTGAAATCATATTTTTCCTGGAGGAGAAACAATTTCACCTTGGAGGGTTGTTACTGCATAAACTTGGCAACAGTTTTGCCAAACCATGATTTTGCCCTTTATTGTTGGTTAGGTGCAGGATGCCTTCAGATGTCGACTGAGAAACTGCCAGGATCCAATGAGCACGGATGCCACAGGAACATTCCCCAATGGGCATGCACAGATCATGGTTAGTGGGCCCTTTACTGCATTTGGGGAGTTATTCAGTCCATTCCACAGGTTGGCTTTAAATGTGCACTGAGCAGGATTTTTATCTAGAAAACATTATAAAATAATCATGCTCAGGCATATCTATGGTGCACTGGCAATCTCTGTCAATTAAAAAAAAAAACTAAACCTTGCTCCTCTGCCTGCATTTATTGTTCTCAGGCGTGTTTGGGACGTTTCTGGGCATGGCGCTCTTTTCTGTGTGGGGAGGGGTGGGTGTGCCTGCAGAGCCTGCGGGGTGGGATCAGGTTTCAGCTGAGCAGTTTGTAGCCAGCTGGCTACTGCAAAGGCAGACGTGAAGAAGCGCAAAGCCTACAGCAAAGCCAAACAACAAGCAGACAGGACGCATTCAAGAAGCAGTCAACTTAGGATTCGTGCTTCTTCAATGGCGACAGCTGAAGTTTTGCAAGGAGTTGCCGTGTTTTCTTTTGAACCTGTAACGTTACCTCTAGCTATCCAGCTAGGTAGCTAACGTTAGATGGCCAAAGTCGGGTAGGCTACCTTTCGTATCAAATTAATAACAATGTAATATTACGTGGTATTTGAGAAAATAAATAATATCTTAATGAAAAAGTAATTTACTTTGCAAGGGTATTAGCTAGCTTAGGTATGATAGACAAGATATGGTCTGCTATGGTCTTATTCCTCAAACGATTCCATCTTTACATCCCAGTTCTAAATTAGAAAACGTTAGCTAAATACTGAACAAGCGCACCATTTTTTCAGCCAGACATTTAGGGCACTGAGCCAGCTGAATTTCTCACTGCCACAGTTTAAAACAGGAAGCGGGCCTGAGATCACAATCTTGCAAATGTGTTTGATACAGATATAATGAAATGAAATTGTTCTTTAAACTTCAATTTCCTCAACCTGGTGTCATTTGTGCCCGCATGAATGATTCCAGATTTAGCGAGTGTTTTTTTTGTTTTTTTTTTATGTTCGCGGGAGCTTGATGTTTTATGTCATCTACTCTCACACCAGGAAAACAGTACGTGTTAAAATCCTTAAAAGCACTGGCAACATTTAGGTTGCAAACAATAGAATCCCCAATTACAACTACGTTCGTCAGAGACAGCAGTAAGGAAGACGGCAGATGAAGCAGGGGTGGTAGGGGAGCTGTTTACTTCATTGTTATAACACTGTCTAAGTACTGTTACCATCCATATAGAACAATGCATGTTGCTAAAAATTTTATTTTTATTTTATCTTCGCTTGACATTTTGCTTACTGAGCTTCCACAAGCGTGTTTCTTGCCCTCAGTGGAGGTGAGTGGGTGGGGTTTAGGATGGAGGAGGAGACTTATTTGATTGTAAACACAGGACCACCACAAGGCAAAAAATCCTGCATAGTGCACCTTTGACTGCAAACACCAGACACTGAGGATGTTACTTAAAGAGTAGAGACTTGTTTTTTCATCACTTAATTTCAGGCTTAAACAAACTGTAGATTTAGATTATTTTAACATATTTCAAATCTTTTAAAACCCACTTTTCTCAGTTTGCTTTTAGTTGTGTGCCGTAGCTGTTTCTTATTAGTTTTACATATCCTTTTATTGATTTTTCCACTTTGATGTTGTATTTATTGTCCTTAATGTTTAAATATATTTGTATTTACTTCTATAGTCCTATTTGTCCTGTGGTTTTGCAATTTGCTGGAGTAGTGCATTATTATTATTATATTATAAAAAACACTCGCTGTAACAAGTGAACAAGCCCACAGATTTTTTAATGAATTTGAAGTCCAAGGTAGAGAGTGGGAGGACTGAAATCTACCTTCATCTGTGACCTTTACAACAACCCCTTTAGGGTGTGAAGTCTTATGTGATTGAAAGTTTTGGCATACCCATAAAGAGATTTCTCTCTTAACGTTTGAAATGAGAAGACCTTCAAGAAAAACGTGTTTATGTAACATTCCTGAGAGCCAAGGAGACAAGCAGTTTATGTTAAACTGACATTTCAGACAGAATATAGGCACAGACTATGTCCACTTCATGTCCAGATTATTGTCCTGAAAAAAAATAATTCTTGAAATTGAAGGAAGGGATGCTTATGAAGTGCTCCTCAGTTCATGTTCCCATATTCATTAACCTATAAATAATAGAATTGAAATTTAAAGCAACCTCAGCATAATGCCCGTTATTAATGATGTGGCCATTTATTATATTGTCTTTCGACCTTGCTTTGGCTTGATCCCCTTTGATGTAATCTAATCCATTTCCTCTGGGGAAAACCTCAGAGTTGAGCCTTTTCCAGAGAGCACTCTGGTTAAAGTGTAATTACACGCCGTACATACTGTACTCTTTCCCTGTAACAAATGATGGCTTTTCAGCCTGGACGCTCTTGGTCTAAAATGCCATTTGAATGAAGCGGTTCATCACGTCTGTCACACATCTTTTCGTCTCTCCTCCTGAACCCCGACTGTGAAGAAGTAACGCTCCCTAACTGACCTTCTGAAATGCGACGCCAGACTCTTGGTCTGCTGATACTCCACGGGCTCGTAACGATTATGAGCCTCTATTTGTATTCTAATGCCTCTATGATGGACATAATTTCGCTGTCGCTGAATTACGAATGCGCCATGGCTCTAAGGCTTGTGGTAATCATTTTCTTGCGGGTCCCGTTGTAGCCCAGAGTGCCGCTTAGTGAGCTGAGATAGCACTTTTACATCCCGCTTTAATTGATGTGTTGTTATAACAAAGCGGAGAAAATCATAGTGTGGCAACTGTAACCAGGAAGTGTTTCAGAAGTGTCCCACAATCCTTCTCTATTTAAAAAAAGAAGTGATTCGGGCACACAGGGAAGACCCCGGCAATATATCTAATTTAAGGATAAAGAGGGCCCCCATAGGACCTATGCGGGGAGTAATTCATTGCTTTGTGTGTGTATGTGTACATGGAAAAACTGCCAGCTGCGTTCTGACCTCAACACTTTCCCCCAACAGACCGACTTTGAAAAAGACGTGGACATCGCCTGTCGATCAGGTAAGGAACAGATGGTTTCTCCTTAATGAGGTGCTAATTGCTTTAGCTTTGCACAGGCCCAAAAGACTCTGAAATGGAGGTGGAAATGCTCACGTTATGTAACGGGATGTGCAATTCCTGGGAGGGTTCAGCCACTGAAAAACAAGTGCTCTCAAAAAACACCAATGTGAAAGAAACCACTGTAATTTCACCCAAAGTCTCACACCTTCCATGGTGATTATCTCTGATGCTCCCTGCATTTTAAAGCCAAAACCTATGAGCTGGCATATCGGCAGTGGTTTTGTTCTTTCTTATGTTCTTTCAAAGCCATTTTTCTGCATAAAATAAGGAAAATTACTCTTCCTAGAAA
The DNA here is from genome assembly GCA_029718625.1 of Synaphobranchus kaupii. Taxonomy (NCBI): domain Eukaryota; kingdom Metazoa; phylum Chordata; class Actinopteri; order Anguilliformes; family Synaphobranchidae; genus Synaphobranchus; species Synaphobranchus kaupii. The sequence goes on along the minus strand of CM056380.1, from coordinate 55,599,221 downwards.
CATACTAGAGTAAAATGCCACCATCTCTGTAAAGAATACTGGCACCATTTTTTTCTCTTTCTTTCAAAGCCATTGTTCTGCACAAAATAAGGAAAATTACTCTTCATAGAAACATACTAGAGTAAAATGCCACCATCTCTGTACTGGCATACTTGTATTTAACAATGAGAAAATGCTGTCATGTTGCATGTGTGTGCTCTGAGTTAGATGCTAACAGCTGAATAACCTCCTCTGGTGCCATAATGGCCACTTCCAAATGTTAATTTTGATATTGAAATCAAAAGTGATTACTGCAGTTATATAGTTGAATGTTTTGGAACCCCATGCTTAGCCTTGCAGAGGGATGTAAATGTAATTTTTTATAGAAATTCCTGTAATGACTGGCCAGCATTTGAATAAAAACACGCCACTGTGTCAACCAGTTAAGACATGGTTTAAATGAAAGACAATTCCAAAAATGCAGGAGAGCAATTGAGTTGAATGATTGAATGATGAAGGGAAGCTTTATCACTCCCTAGCATTTTCAATATATTTGCTTTTCAAAGGTGACCCTAGTTACATAAAACCTTCAGCAGATTTGTGTCAGGTGAAATAAATGGAAAGTGTGTAGCTGGCTACCAAGCCAGGGGCCTCAGGCAGGCATGTCTTACACAGTTACATTATGTACAGCAAGTCAAAGCCATCTGCAAACTAAATTAGTAGTGGTGGGTAACACCTTGGACCTGTCTCAGTGTGACTGTGTATCTTCAGTAGGTGCCATGTTTCTGCATTGAAGGTTTGTGATTATTTTTAGGGGTTAAGGATTGGATTTATGGTGGGGTGGATGGGGGGGTTACGATTTAGAGCAGGGTTTGGGTGTTTCAATGCATTCGTTTAATTACTTAAACCTCAAATTGGTCTCTTCACTTTTTCAAGATTTAGTTGCAGCACAATATATCTACTGCTTTTTTTGTTTTTTTAGAAGAAAAAAAACACATTGGTTAAAAATAGGACTGAGTGTGTGCTGTCTGTGTTAGACAAGGTAGACAGAAATATCTGTTCAAGTATTCCAAAGCTTACTCAGGTAAATTACTTACTTAATAGAGGGTTTTATCTTCTAATCTTTGGAGCTTCTACTGTCGGTAAATTATGTCCAAAGTTCGACAGCGTGTGATAGGAACTTTGATTCCGATCACATAAAGCAGGGTATTATGGGTACAGGGAAGTCAGACAGAATCTTTGGGATGGATTAAAAGGTTGTTTTTTTTTGTTTTTGTAAAGCCTGACTCCATTAGGAAGAAGTGAGTTTGTTATTTAAGACTATAAGTGCCAGTAAGTCTGTGGTGTCAGTGATTCTGCATATTCAGTGCCCTTGTAATTATGCACATTTAGAGCAATGTCATACATCTGTGCTCTTAGTCTTGTGCACAAATCCTTGTATCTGTCTTCTGTTGAGGTCAGGACCTAAAATAAAAGCCGTGTAGGCACATCTCACTGAGTCAGGGCATGGGTAATGCTGGATGGGATGGACCGGGGTTCTGGTGTGTGAGGTTCTGGTATCAAATCTTGATCATAGCAGTGCTGACCGTGGTAGAATGGCGGCACGTAATTGGCCACAGCGTCACCCAGGGGGACAGCGTTTCATCCACCGGGAAGTTCCACCTGTCCTCACACACCAGCGAAACCTGGTCAACTGGGCACCTGCAGCCTGCCTGTGTCAGCCACATATGATTATACTGGGCGGCAGTGTAGTATAATGGTTAAGGAACTGGACGTGTAACCGAAAGGTTGCAGGTTCGATTCCCAGGTAGGACACTGCCGTTGTACCCCTGAGCAAGGTACTTAACCTGAATTGCTTCAGTATATATCCAGCTGTATGAATGGATAAATGTAATAAGAAGTTGTGTAAGTCGCTCTGGATAAGAGCGTCTGCTAAATGCCTGTAATGTAAAATGTAATGTAAATGATTGATTCTCCTCCAATGCGATGATTGTGTTGTGCAGCTTAGCTGGAGGTCCGCAGGTTGACAAGAGGGCACAATGCGGGTGACAACTGGTTAAAAGGAAGGAAGTAAAAAGAAAACAGCTGTTTTCTAAATACATTTAGTCTGAGAAAAAGCAAAAACGGTGTTGTTATTCTGCAGAATTAATGTTCATATCACTGCATCAAATATGCCTTCTTTCACACCTTCTTATAGACGGCAAGTCCACTCAGTTAAGAGAGTGAAAGACTACTACATTTTCGATGCATGAAAGTACCAAAGGACATTGAGATGAATTTAAAATCTCTTGCTAGGGAATATAGATTTTTTTTTTCTTTCTTTTTCCTGAAGTCTTGACACAAATAAAAATGCTTTGTTCAGCACCATAAATAAACTCATGCACCAAACAGCTTTTACAGAAGAATTCCCTGTGAAGAGGGTTCCGATTGCTTTTAGTCATCACAAGTAATTACCCAGACTGCCTGGTGCCGTTCTTTTCATCGCATTACCTCTGTATTACTGAACTGCACTCTAGCACTGGCACATTTCATCACATGCCATCGCAGAATCCAGCATTCCCAAGCAGACATTGGGCTTGCACAACCGCGGTATTCAGCGTGTTTTCCCCAACTGCTCTTAAATTGACTTGAATCAAATAAATTTTACACAGCTTTATGAATATCTGTATATAGGTCTGGTATGCCCCCTGAAAATCACTGCTATGCAATTAGAGGACATCATCAAAATTCCTTAATAAAGGAGGCCATATTTGATCCCAGGTGAGTTATAGCATCTGGTCAGATCATAATATCTGTTGCCTATAATGGCTTGACATTAAGTCATACCCCCTATGGAGCACATTACCTATTACTTTAGTCATTGTACATTACTTCAGTAGAAAGGCATCACATACTGTTTACAAGACCCGTGGAAACAAGTACAATAGGTACATTATTTCAGGGGACAGGAAGTTACTAGAACATTACAGACAGTGGTCCTGTTTTAGAACAGGTGGGTAGTCTGACCACAAAGCCACTTGAAAGCCATCTTGTATTCCTTGGAATTTAAACATCAATTAAATTTTATGTGTGTTGGTAATGTACAACAATCAAAGTATACACTTCTGCTTTAAAAATGTGCCTTGTTAGCTTCTAGCACTTGTTACTCATTCTAATCAAGGTAATTTGGTGCAGTGGAGCCCTTCCAACGTATGTAATTATGAATCGTCATTTACCAATAACAGGTGCATCCTTTACATCAGCTTTCGCCAGGAAAGGAACAGGAATTATGTCACGCTTCACCTGGAAATGTTCAATCATTACATTGTTATCCATTCCCTACCCAAATTTTGCAGATAAAATAACTAATAGCAGGTATATAAGTCACCAAATGGGATCACAAATGATATCTTATTAATAATAATAATAATAATAATAATAATAATAATATGTTTAATTACTACAGTCCTATTTCTCAAGATGAATATGGATATGTTAGCAAAGTGGTGAACATAAATGATGTGCAGTCTGTATAGTGTGTTTATTGAAATGAATATGTATATTGAAAATGTAGAATGAGAATGGATGATAAACTGCATTCATATAGCATTTTGGCTTATCATGAGATATCACCTTGCAAGTAGGAAATGGTCCTTTTTCTCATTTCCTAGGAATATAAAGTGCATATTCAGTGGCCTATATTAATGAGGAAGCATGTGGAAGTGGCACTGCTGTAAATGTGCTTCTCACGGTTACAGAAAAAGGTCGGGTAATATTAAATACAAACCAATCACACTCCTAGCAACCTTTAGTTCTTTGGACAGAGAAAATGGCTGCTATTCTGCCTGGTTTCTGGCTCCCTCAAATCAGATGGATTCTGCCGTTTCTGTCACTATTCTGTATCTGTCACTGTGTTTCTGGCTCAGCAGAAGTGCCACGTCTCTCCACCAGCTCGCTTTTATCGTCTTGTGCAACTGAGTGAGTTTCACTGGTGTCGAGTCGTAACGTGGCTCCAACGGTTTAATGCGGCTAATTTTATGGTTAACAAAAAAAAAAAAAAAACACACATTGGCGGATGCCACGCCTTCCTAAAGCTCGTCGTACACGAGGGCGCGGTGAATATGTGCTTGGCGGGCGAGGAGAAAAGACGCACGCCCCCCTGAGAGGCTCCCCTCAGCAGCGGGCTCTTCAGACCGTGGGTAAACACCATGCTCCGCTGGACGTCTCGCAGTGGAACGCCGGCGCACAGAGGAAACCGCGGGGCGTGTTTTTGCTTTGGGAGAGAGGGAAGTGGTGGGAGGGAGGGAGAAAGAGAGGGAGGGAAGGGGGAAGGCAGGCTGGAAACGCTGCTCCTTTGCTGCAAAGCTGTCAGGTTATATAGCTGTCCCGGCCAGCGCTGAGGGCTACCATCTGGAAGGAGAGGTGAAGAGAGAGGAGGAGGGGTCACCTCAGCAGTGCGAGCATGAATAATGCATGCGCCGGGCCCAAAACGGGCCCCAATTTAAACGCGGAGAACCTCCACACCACGCGCCTCTTCTCCGCCACGGGGGACATTTTCCCTTCTATGTCAGCCTCCCCGACTGCTACAGTTGGCTGCAGTCCCTCGGTGTGTAAGGTGCCACATTCAGTGTGTTAGATGTGTGATAATGAATTGGGAGTTCAGTATGTGATGTATAGACAGGACTCTGGAGGCCGCTGTCCCAGTGTGAGCCTGCTAGATTCAAACAGGGTCTTAAAGAGCGAATACTCCTGCACACACGTCAGTATAGTGGGGAATTCTGGATGGAATAGTTTACAAAAGTGCCCCAGGTACAAATCGCAGTCAGCGCACAGTAATCAGGAACAAGGAACAAGTACCGTTAAGCTTGACCCAGGACATAATTCTCTGTGGGGCTGCCGGACCGCCCCCTCCTCTCCCCCCCAGCCCTCCTGGTTGTGGATTGGGGGGGCTGCAGTAATAACAACACACTTCCAGCCACTCTGACCTTCCTTTCTCCTCATTGATACGTTGTGAATTGCTGCTGCAATTCCCCTCAGATTGAGTAGGGGAAGATTAAAGTGCAGCACAGTGCAGGCAGTGCTCACGTCGCTAAGGCTATTTCTGACAAGGCAGCCAGACGCTCCATCTCTCGCGCGTCTAGGCTTCACCAAGGTCAAGCCAACCTGCATATAAAAACAGTGCGTTTATTATGCAGGACGGCAGGAGGGGTGTGTTAGGTCTGGCTTTGTGGAGTTTCTGTGTTGTGTTTGGGTGTCTCCGAGCCCCCAGAGCAGTTACTCCACCAGTCAAACTCCACGAGCCATTCTGCTCATGAATCCACCTTCCCCTGTCCAGAGAAGACGCAGTCAATAAATGATCACATGTCCCCTCTGGTGCTGTGATATGAGGTCACAGCTCACAGCATGCAATAGCATATGGAAGGTCTGTCCTCCATTAGAGTCATAATCTAATCTCTCTTTCTCTCTCCCTCCCTCCCTCCCTCCCTCCATCCCCGCAGCGCTCCATAAGGACATGGGATCCTGCCGTGCGGCCACCATCACGGGTACGCTCTCCCGCATCTCGCTCAACGACGAGGAGGACGAGAAGGGTCCGGAGGGCCTCAACTTCTCCACACTCCCGGGCAACATCATCTCCAAGGTGATCATCCAGCAGCCGCCGGGTCTACACATGCCCATGGGCGTGAGCGAGCTGAGCGAGCAGTGCCACGGCGACGGCGGCGGGGACATGCGCCGGACGGTCTACCTGTGCACGGACGACGCCGTGCGCTCCGCCGACCAGGAGGTGGGCGGCCACGACATGGGCGGCCACTCCCAGCAGGGCCAGATGATGGAGACCGACTACATCGTGATGCCGCGCGGGTCGGGCAGCGCCCCCACCCTCATGAAGGACGACGGCAAGATGAACATGGGCATGGACGCCATGCCCCACGAGCGCATGATGCATTATAAAGTGAACCCCGAGTTCAGCATGAGCCCCACAGGGATGGAGCACCTGGCCATGAACCTGGACCAGCCCTTCTCCGCCCCGGAGCACGTGCAGAACCTGCCCTTCGAGCCCCGCACGGCCGTCAAAAATTTCCTGGCCGAGATGGAAGAGAGTGCGGGCATGTCGAGAAGCGAAACGGGATCCACCATTTCCATGAGCTCCTTGGAGGTACACGCTGCACCCAACCAGATAAATGCAACTCCACAGGGGTAAAACCCTGGGCCAAATACTTGGCTGAACATAGCAAATCTTTAATAATGTACATCGTATGGCACAATAAGCACATTGTTATTAAGCGCATCTATATTTTTGAAATGTCCTGCTAAATACATTTCTTCAGGTTCATTGCCACGGCCATTAAAACTTCTTTAACTTATCGTCAGGCTAAAATGAAATATTCACACGCTTAATTATCGTGATTGTATTTTACAATTGTGACTGTAACGATAAAAGGTGTTTTTTAACTGTTTTTTTGACTACTTGTCTGGTTGACTTTTAAATTATGGTTTATTATATTTGATTGAATGTCCACAAACATATTGATAATGCTGTTCGACACTCCAGATCATACATTGGTATTTTCCATAATTTTCGTCAAATTGTGATGACACAGCCATACAAATGGAGATGGGTTCCATAAAATATATTTTTTCTTCTTCCTTTAACAGAGAAGAAAGTCACGATATTCAGACCTGGACTTTGAAGTAAGTATAAACTGAGGTTTTATCTCCTGTTTCTATTTTAATGCCTCAGTGTTACTTAGTGGCCTGGTTGTCACTCTGTTTCAATCTGTGCGGAGTGCTAAACACAACCTCGATAATATTGAGCAACGATGAGTATCGGTTCAATTCTTTCCCCTGCAGCTATCCAGTTTCTGAATATAAATATTTGGCTGGGTACAACTAGCAAGTCTCTGCAGATAATTGCACTTCAGAGCTATGGTGTACACTGCAAAAGCTGAAATAAACTCAGTGTATCAAAGATGATCCCCATACAGTGTGTTTTGCTAAACTGTGAACAAAAAAAAAGTTGTGAAGACTTAGGGATTTCATAACCCAATGCACCGTAGCTCGTAGTACCTTAGCCCCCCAATTAATTCAGCTGAGGTGTTAGCGCTCCCACAACGTTGTGCTCTCCTGACTGCGGTTTCTTACTTGTAAAACACAATGGAGGCCGAGGCACCTTATGCTCACACAAGCAAGTGAGAGGTGTAATTATCACCATAAAATCTGGCCAAACAGGGTGCATGTGAGCAGGGGTCAGGGTTGGGACTGATTTGTTTCAGTGAGTGATTCCCTAAACCTTCTTCTTTGCAGAAAGTCATGCACACCAGGAAGCGACACATGGAGCTTTTTCAGGAACTAAATCAGAAATTTCAGACTCTCGACAGATTCCGAGATATACCAAATATGGGCGGCATGGTGAGTAACAGTAAAGGTGGTGCTAGCCAAGGCGGTGGGCGGAAGGCATTATGCCCATGCTAACGCACAAGCTGGAAGCATGTGGCCGAGTGCATTAATAGTGATCGGGCTAATGGCTTCTAAAGAATAAAAAAAGCCTTTGATTGCCTTACCTGCTTTCCAAGCATTGGAGGTGTCTGTGCGTGCGTGCGTGCGTGCGTGCGTGCGTGCGTGCGTGTGCATGTTTGTGCATGCCATAGCTCCCTACAGGCATCTTAGTGACAGGAGGAGCTTTGCTTGTCTGTTCACATTACAATGCATCCTTTCAAAAACAAGCCCATTAGCTACAAATGCCCCCCACCCTTCTGAAATTCGAGTGACTAATCGCAGTGCGTGGTGGTAGGTGTCAGGAGATTATTCTTAGCTCTTCCAGTGCCTGCAAATTAGATGGTTGTTCGGGGACCTCATTCTTATTTCCAACCATTGGAGTTAGCAGTTAATTTGGGTTCCCGTACAGTCACCTGCAGTGGGTGAAAAACATCCTTCCATTCATCCTTCGTCACGCTCACCCTAGAACATGCTGCATCTGTCTCCACGGAAACGGACGCATACAGCTGTATGTCACTGGATTTAGTCCAATTTTTATTCACCCTTTAGAGAAAGTGCTCAATGCTGCCTCTCTGAATGGCAGAACCTAGAGGCATGCACACACACACACACACACACACACACAAACACGGGCACAACAGGCATCAGTGCCTCCTTTCACTCACATTTCAATCAGCCCACAGCAAGATGTCAGTTGCAGCTTGTTGCTTAGTAACCGCTGCAAGGATGTTTGTATAGAAACAATAAATATGTGCTCCAACCCCCCCCCCCCCCCCACCCCCACCACCACCCAAAAGAACTTGGAGCAGAGCTGTCAGCTGGCAAATCCCAACCGTTCTGATATTATCCGACATTCGACTGTCTGTGCAAGAGCAGCTGAACTGAATATACTGTTTGGACATCGCCCAGCATGAGAGGGCAGAAACAATGGCAAAAGACGATTGCGTGCTCATTTCCTGTAAAGCAGCAGTCTTGTCTTCTGAAGTGCGTTTAGTTACAGTGCCCATAAAGCTGTAAGGTATGATGCGTCTGAAAATCTGCCCAAACCTAAAACCTCCACTCCTGAGCCCAGTGCTCTAGCCACTGCTCTGCATTTCTGTTCCATCACACGAATATTGAACAAAATCACAAGCCAAGTTTCTAACTGTGGTACTATTTGTATCCCGACATGAAATTAGATATTAATATCTCTCTCTCTCTCTCTCTCTCTCTCTGTCTCTCTCTCACACACACACACACACACAATCTCTTTCCCCTTCACTTTCTGGTCTGTCCCTTTCTTCCCCCACCCCGCTCACTCACCTCAATCTAGGATAAGGCAATGCCAAACAAGAACCCATGGGAGAGCTATAACCCCGCGAGTGAGTACCAGAACTACGCCACTATGAATGTACTAGAATCCCATGCCAAGGACTCTCTGGAAATGACTCCTGCCGAGTGGGAAAAGTGTGTCAGCCTTCCCTTGGACGTCCAGGAGGGGGACTTCCAGACGGAGGTTTAAAGGGCGATGGAAAATGGGGATCGGGCTATGGGGGGGGGGGGGGGTTGGTGGGAGTTGGGGGGGGGTTGGTGGGAGTTGGAGGGTGGGCAGAGGGGACGATGCATTTTGCACTGAAAAAACATTAAAGACTTTCTTACAGCCTTGGCATACATATCTGGACTATACAAGTATGGCAGGGGACATTATGTGCCAATACGTAAAAAAAATGAAGAGAGAAAAAAAAAAGAAAAAATTCTACAAAAAAATCAGTGTTTTTTTTTTTTGTATTCTCACTAGTGTTCTTAGTGGGGGGCAGGCAGGTGTACAATATTTACCATCATGTGTTTAAAGTACCTGTGGAATGAATGGGTAAAAGGTAATCTTTCTAGATAAAACCTCAAAAAGCAACGACGTCATGTCGTCCCAGCTTCGTAAGGCTCAATCTTTATTTCTCTGACCTGGGCCTGGAAGCACAATGTATATATTTATGCAGGTTTTTAAAAAGTTTATAACAGTCTGTTTGGCCATTACTACACTTTTTACTTTATAATATAAAAAAGGGGCAAAAGGATTTTTCTGTCATTTAAAAATGAATGTTTGTCAAGCTACATTCTCCATTGCTTTAAATGCAATAAAGGTAATACTCACTTTTATATGAATAATATATTTCACAACTTTATTACTGCAGGTTCCGCTTGAAGGCTCTCAGCAAGCTCTCTCATCTGCAGCCCTGTATAAAATATTTAAAACAAATGTTGTATGGTGTAAATAAACTTTTGTCTACATATGTTTTACTCGTGCCAATTTATTTTGATGAGAAAAATTGCCAACCTGGTTAAAAAATAAAAAAAAGAGTGAAAGATGTTAACATTTGGAAACCGAATGTAAATAAAAGAGGAAATATGTTGTAGTATTGTTTCAGAGGGTGTGTCAACTCAATCTCATTGCACCTGTGGCAGTGAGTATTACAAACATTTTTATTTTATTAATGTTTGTTTTTTTTTGTGTTCCATCTCATTTCTCTTTAGTTCAAAGGCCTGAGATGTCAGAGTTTTAGGAACCAAAGCCTCTTTCTGTGGAGTCAAAGTTAGCACAATGTAGGAAACCACCATGCACACAAAACATTTTAGAAAATGAAAGTAAAAGTTTATTGCAATCCACTTGCCAGTGGGAAGATCACTGGTCTCCTATCCTGGCTTAAATATGCTCAAAAGGGCACACGTCCCACTTATCTGGGCCGAGACATGAGTGAGAAATCTCTGTAAGAATTAGATATGCTTTGTTTGGAAATAGCACATGCTCTTACATCTTGCGCCTTACCCGATACCTTATGGCTCAACCCAGCGCCTTTGCAACCATGCCACACATGTTCTACTAAATCATAGATCACACACACACACTAAACTGCAAACCCATAAAAAGGCAATGTTGCACTTTTGTGGTGTTTCTTTTTTTTCTCCGACAGCAGATATTTCCACATTTACAAAGTGCTGCTGATCTTGGATAAGGTTTGGATAAGGAAGGGGAAGCCTAGACCATAGGAGTGTATCAGGGATGTCCCTTTTATAACACTGGAAATCTGTTACCAAAAGAAACAGTTTGTGATAGAGGCAGACACAGCATGGTGGCAGGACTGTTAGTCTGGCAGCTGTAGAAAGTATCATGGCTACACCCTTATTTCACAATACCAGATACCAGAAAATTATACTTGCAAACTATTGTCGAATAAAAGTTTTATTTAAGAAATTGCTTTTGTTTTCAGTCATGTCAGGTAAGTAGATAAATATGTTACTTGACAGTGAATTATCTTACACGTAAGAAAAAGGTTCCCATATGCCAACACATTTGTTGTCATGTAGCCTACACAAGACAAGAAAATTATTATTATAAATAATACCTGTGCTCTATCGTCAACCATCCATGACAGGCACGCTAAAACATGGAAACATTTTTGATTCAGCATAAAGTTAATGAGCGTCAGTTAAAGAAGTCACAGTTTCCAGTGAGACTACAGTTTCTAAATATGGACTATTTGCAATGCATTTACTAAACTAATAAAAATCAGACATTCCATATACGACAGGCACAGCATACCCACAGGGCTGGCATATTCACAGCACCAGCAATGGTGAAAATCTCTTTCTGTAGCTGACTTTACCCAACATCTGCCTTGAGAAAAATCAAAACAATTTGGACAAAATTATTATTTTTTTAATTACTGTTGTTGCCATGGAGATAATGGTATGCCTAACTTTAAAGTTCCTTATCTTTCCTCCCTTCATGAACAATATTAAACAAAATAATGTACAAATGTAATTGTGAGCCACACTGGCCATCTCATGTTTCACTTTAGTAGATCTAATGCTTATTAGAGAGGTTTTTATTTATTGAACAAATTGTTTATCTGAACTAGATTAGAACTTTGTCCATTATTGATTGAATAGTATTTTTCCTGTACATATGCCATATTAGAGTATAGTCATCTTTCAGTTGCTAGTTTACTGACAAAATCTATAAAATCTTGGCAAACTGGCAGGGGGTTGGAAATTGTTGGGAAACATTCGCATAGCTATGGAGAATCAAAGCAGTCATCATTAGCGTATGTAAAATGAGTAGGTTTTGAAATAAATAAAAATAAATATTTAATGATTGCATAAATCATTAAATAAATGAAATAAAATAAAATATTTAATGATTGCATAAATAAACCAAACCCATAAAAACTGGCGCATATTTTTTTATATTCACATTTCAAACTAAAACATGTTTAGAAAGAGACAGAGAATATTAAGTAGAAAAGGAAGTTTGAAGACAAATTTCAAATTGACTTGAAAAAGCAAAGTATAGAGAACACTATGTTTTGGGAATAGAAATCAGACATTACACAACAGACAATATACATTGTTAGTAATGGCATGTACTTGTTAGGTGTCGGTGGGGGAAGGACCCAAACGCAGGCAGGAGTATAAAAAACCGAAGTTTAATAAAGGGCAAGGCAGCAATCCGAGGTAAACAGGCTGGGTAAAAACCAGGGAGACAGGGCAACGGTACAAAGCACAGTCCAAAGAGTGGTCAAGGAATAGGCAGGGGTCAAACCGGGAAGGCACAGCGAAGGGACAAAAGCAGGATCCAAAACCAGGGTCGCGAGAACACAGGCAGGGGTCAAAACCGGTAAGGCAGAGGAGGAACAAAAAGAAAACAAAACAGAAATAAAACAACAACAGGTAACGGACGAGGGAAACAAAAAAAACTAGAAAACAGATACTCGGAATAAACAGAACAACTCGGGCAGAATCTCAGGAAAAAACAGGCAACACAGAAGCAAAATATTTAGTACAAGGAACTCGCAAAGAACACTGAAATGACAAGGTATATATACACAGAGGGAGACAGACATAATGGGAATCAGGTGTGTAGAAGCAGGGAGGGGAGATTGCTCACAGGTGAGAACAGTGAGGGTTAACAGGGACCAATAAAACAATGACAGGGGAAACGTAAGACACGGACTGGAATACACAGACACAATGATAACAAACGGCCTGGAGTTAGCAGGTAAACAAGTGCACAGCTCAGAGGGGAGGTACACGAAAGTGGACACGTGCAGAGAATGCAAAATCACAGATGGATACAGGGATAGGATAACGAGGAGGGAAATGACAGCTGCAGATAGAAACTCAAGATGAATTAGTAATTAGTAATGTTAGTAGTGAACACTAGAACCCTAATGTTAGTAGGTTAGTATTATATACATGTTAGTTTGTTAGCAGGTTAGTATTAAATCTAATCTAACAGTTAGTATGATTAGTACATTAGTATTATATACAAATATATATAAAGCCAGAAGGAAGAAAACGAGATATACGAAATACAGAAGAAACCTGAATGTTCCCAAAATCACCCGAATAGTGCAATGACAAAGACGGGGTGGAATCTCAGAAACATGGAATGCGGACTGACAATCGCGAGGGAAAGAAAACAGGAAAAATAATAACAAATAAAGAAATAAACAGACAGAATTACAGGATCCTAACAGTACTAGTATGAGCATGTTGAACTGAACTAAAATAAGCTACGTGAACTGAAAGGCGAATGGAACTGGATAAATTAAAATATGTAGCAGAACAGAATTTTTGTTTCTCAGTGTCATTTAAAATTTTACAGATGAAAAATACAGGTTGAAGAACTGACATCAAAAGAGGGCAAAGGCATTTTTTTCATAAATAATGCTTTTATGATTTGTACCAATTGTATTCATAGATAACACAGGAGTGTGGCTGTTGATGCCTCATAAATTAGTACGGTAGCCTTCAGTTAATACTGGCACTGCTTGAGGGGGGGCAGTCGAAGTAGCTAACCTTTTATCAGTAGCTGCTGTAGTCATGGTGATGGAGTGCATTTAACTGGACTAATCAAATGGAGTTGAACAGAATCTGAATTTGACAGACTAATATAAGCATGGAAATGTATTGACTAATACAAATATGATACTGATATCTCATAGTAAGTAATATGGTTGAGCTGAAAGGAATATGAAATGAACTAACAGCCAATTGAATCAGATAATTTAATTACCAATGTCTCAGAATAGCAGTGAAGCCAGCTGGGCAAGTATGCATCATCAACAGCAGGCGATAGAATGTTCTTGATCATTATTGTTTATAACTGTTTATCGTTATTTTTAGTAGGATAATAATTATATACTATAGTACCATATCTTCGTATTTTTGCTCATTGTAAGTGATTATCATTTATTATTTTTTTTGCAAACAAAATTACTGAGTGTGTGTTTAAAGGCAGATAGGCGGGGTAAGCCAGGGGGACAACAGTTTGAAATGGGCAGGCTAGCATTGGGGCATTTTGGGGCGGAGATGGGGCATTGACCCCTTTAAGTATTGATTTATAGCTGATAAACCATGCTTCCATGGTTAACGTTAGCTATTTGCGATCATATAACTGAACTATATTGGCTAAAAATGTCACCATAAGCTATCTTAAATCTATCGCTCTTCAACTGTGTTGTGTTTGTAGGATTTACATCTCTGCCAAAACAATTATTCATCTAAATATCTGGCTATTTTAAAGACAAACTAATGTAACATTAACATAAATTGTCGTGCATTGCTTCGGGTAGACATCCTGCCTTGCATAATCTATCCGGAGCGCTTATGTCCAGAGACTAGACACAGACATTTTCTGTACAGGAGACCTATGTGTGAACAGGACAAACCACTGCTTAACCCAGATAATTGAACCTGGCTGTGTTCCGGGTTCCATGTGTGAAAAGGGATAATGTTACCAGCTAGCTGATAGCTGACACAGTGTGGCGCTTGCAAGTTAGCTTCATTGCTGATAATATTGTGGACATGTTTGAAAAGGAGCAACATTAGTAGCTAACATACTGCTTTTTTAAAATCTAGCTAGCTAAGTTAGATAGTATTCTTGCTAGCTTTGTCACTAGCTAGCTAAGTTAACATTAGCAATTGGTGCCATTCAGTCAGAGTTGTGAGGAACTGCTGATCACTGATATGGAAAAATATATTTTATAGAAAATATCCACCTTGCTCTCTCGAGTTGATTTGCCCACACTTGTGATTCAGAAAAATGTTAAACCATATCGTAAAATTCAAAACTCACTATGGACATTTTTTGGTTAAGAATACGTAGTATGGCCGGTTTCTGTGTTCTGGTAGTTTAATGAGTTAGTAAAATTCAATGAGCTTGAGATAAATGTACCGTTGTTTAATGGTAGTTTATGTTAAATCAGCATTACGTTGCTACCATTTTTATGCCCCGATGTTAAGTCAATGGCCAATTAATTTCCAGTATGTGTAGAATTATAAAGGTTTATTTAAAACTGCCATAAAAATAAATGTGACCCATCAAAATAATTAGTCCATGTCATGCCCGACATATCACCATGACTACTTTAACGATTAGAGTTGTAGAATTTGAGCTAGGTGGTTGGAAAAAAATCATAGCTTAATCTTATTGCTAATTTTAAAATGTACTTCCCGATATGAAAACGGCTGAACAAATCTTTCCCATACTTGTTTTATGGTGAGATATTGCTGAGATGGGTTGATCTGCCAAGTGGCTTAATAATTGGTGCTAACATGGCAGAGATATTGACGGCCGAAATTTGGGTTTTAACATATCTAATTTCATGTATTGATATACAAATACTATTCACCTGGACACACATAGGGTATATTGTAGAAATGCATGACACATTCAAGTGTAATTAATCATTAGCATATTACCCAACAGAAATAAATGAACTGTAATTAATCCTGTCATTAGTTGTGAAGCTTAATTGCTTAATCGCTCTGTATGACTGCAAAGATAGAAGCAGGTGTTAACCTAAGTTAACCAGCCCACACACAGAATATCGTTCCGCGCAGGTGTTTAACAGTGAGTGTGTGTGTGTGTTGATGTTTGAAGTATTCATAATCATGCTCACATCTCTCAGCAGACTCTGCTCTTGGCACTGTGCCCTGTGTCCACGGTAACACGACAGCCTTCAGAAAGGGTGAAATAATGTGAATGGTAATGCCCAGGTTCGGATGGTGCAGAGGGGATTAAATTCCCCAAATCAATCATGATGTTTGGTGCCATTCTGACTGTTTAATGATTACAAATATTGCCCGTTGGCACAAGGTACATGCAGCCTCAACACCTCACCCTGTGTCACAGAAGAGAGGAGGGTGGAGGGTGTTAACATCAGGGATGGGACCGTAGAAATACAGTTGAAGTCGGAAATTTACATACTTAGGTTGAAGTCATTAAAACTAATTTTTAACCACTCCACAGATTTTATGTTAGCAAACTATAGTGTTGGCAAGTCAGTTAGGACATCTACTTTGTGCATGACACAAGTAATTTTTCCAACAATTGTTTACAGACAGATTATTTCACTTTTAATTCACTATATCACAATTCCAGTGGGCCAGAGGTTTACATACACTAAGTTGACTGTGCCTTTAAATTTTTTATATTTGGTTGCATATCCTTTGGCTTTGCATGCCATGACTTCCTGATGTTTGTGAGCCAACAACATCAAAAGACTCTTGATATCTTATTTTCTGGTACTCTTACAAGCGATCCTATAATGTCTCTGCATTTGAATGGATCTCTATGGGAATTGGGGGGTGGGACTAGATTTAGCTGTAAATTACACTGGAACAGTATGGAACACATGGTTGGCTAAATGGCTGTAAGTCATCAAGGGTCTGCCGTATCAAACAAGCCTTAAATCATCACTTTGCTGCAGGAAATACAGTAGATATGGATGGATAACTTGAAGGGTTTCTTCTCCTGACTTATTTTTCCATAGAGTTCAATAGGAAAATTTGTCAGGAGAAACAATCCTTAAAGTGATCCATCCATATGTAATGCATGTATGGCAGCAGAGTGATGGTTTGAGGCTTGTTTGATATGTCTGACCCTTGATGACTTACAGCCATTTAGCCAACCATGTGTTCCATACTGTTCCAGTGTAATTTACAGCTAAATCTAGTCCCACCCCCCAATTGTGTCATATGGGGACTCACACACAAAATATGGGGAGGGTTACACAGTCAAGTGTATATTATGCACGCCCACATATGAGGGGCCTTTTAGGTGACAATTCATTTTGGAGCTCTCACATATATTCTCACTCTCACATACGTTCTCACTCATGTTCACACATAGATACTGTATGTATGTATGTGAAAGTATAATGTATGTATGTGAGAGAAAGTATAGTTGAAATGGAAGGAGTTGAGTGGAAACAGAAGGCAGATAGTTTATCAATTGTGATTGGCTCAGAAGCTGGTACAGGGTCTTGTTCCAGCTCCCTATTGCACCATGGAGGGGGAAGGCTAGAGTCGCGTATCACAGCAAGCAATCGGAGTAATACATAATATACTGTATTACTGTAGCCTAAAACAGTCAGTGCTTTGTCCGTATCTCTTGAGAGACCAGCATTGTCAGCTCTGTATTCTGCGCCTACTCACTGCACAGCTGACAGCGAGATAAGAGCGAGGTGTTCTGCCGAAATTTGTTCCCTCATCGAAATTAGTTTCCCCCTGGGGGGGTGTCTTTGTGAGTACGTGCTTGCATTGTCTAATCGCAGCTTTGGCTTCTTTGCCTCTATTATGCATACACCAAGAAAGGAAATAACATTGTTTTTACTGGACATTTAGTCCAGTTAGTTACTGGACAGGCTTTCGCTGGTTCAGTAAACAACATTAACAAACATTGTATGGTCTTAGAAAGAACCAAAGTAAAATTCTCTTAATTAACAGAGGTGACACTTTTTGGCGATCTAACCTACAGTGTATTACCGTGTATTCTATCGGTATAAAGTTTAGTTGTTTTATAATTCCAACCTGCCTCCTAGGTTATGTTTGAAGGAATTTAGCTATCTACGTTCTATGATCATTAGAAGAGCAGTACGGAAGCGAATGGTATTCTCGGCTTTTGTGAAGCTAAACAACTCATAAGCATGCCCACACATGTAAATTAAACATGGGCAAGCACGCACACACACACACACACACACTCTTATTTAAGCTGCTTATCAGATCACCTGGAGATGAGATGAGATTTCTGACTTGGTCCGTGTGCAGGCAGTGTCCCTTGTGCATGGTCTTTTGGCGTGAAATGCTTTCAGTCTCTGTCTCACGGTCTCACAGTCTCACAGTCTCACAGTCTCACAGTCTCACACCTCC
The DNA here is from genome assembly GCA_029718625.1 of Synaphobranchus kaupii. Taxonomy (NCBI): domain Eukaryota; kingdom Metazoa; phylum Chordata; class Actinopteri; order Anguilliformes; family Synaphobranchidae; genus Synaphobranchus; species Synaphobranchus kaupii. Next base: position 55,581,575 of record CM056380.1, on the reverse strand, counting down.
CAAACCAATCTCATGCCAAATGAAAAGACAGCAAGTAAAGATAAAGCCACTCCCTGATTAACGCACCCCAATATCAATCGCCCCACCCCTATAACTGCAATAAATCTTACAAAATTTTGTAACTCTGCCATGGGGGTGGCTAGAGGAAACCACCAGGATCTGGGGAAGGAGCATATTGGAAATGCTTTAATTCTTTTTTTTTATCTCTCCTGTCTGAACTGCAGCTCAAGTGAATCCCTTTTGGGAGGGGATAGTGGAAACGGTGTTAGATATGCCTGCATACAAAGGAGGCAGTGAGCTAAACATCGATTCTGCAGCACTACCAGAGAAAGACCGGGAGAAACATGGCATCTTTCCAGAAGGCTGTAGGAACAATGGGCATTCAGCCAAGAATGCGCACACGGTGGATGTTTATATACAGGCTTGACAGGGTGAAGTTCCCCTTTGCGTCACTTGAAAAATGTCTGTTGATTGATTGGGGCAGTCCACCTTAAGAGGCATATTTTCCTGATTGGCTGAAATGTGCAGCCAGAGTTCTGCTGACTCATGTATGGCTGGCCAATTAGTTGATTATCCACTTGGGTTAGGATCCATAGTATATAAGAAACCTTTTGTGTGTGCATGCATGCACGTGCATACGTGCAAAGGTGAGGACATGTGTGCATGCATCTACATGTGTCCTTTTTATCAACACAGCTTTTTATTCAGACACTGGCCTCTTTTGCCTTTGTTGAATATGTATTTCCTGAACAATGTCCTGCCTGCAATTATTCACATCGATATGAGTCAGCATCACTGGTAATAAGTTCAGTTTTTTCCATGAGTGTTAACTTTGATCAAAGGTGATCCATAATGGAGCCTGACGCACTCACACTAAGCTGTATGAGGAGCAGGTCTCATTAAGGACGATACAGATGTGATCCTCCATCTCCCCTACTGAGGAGGCCTCTGTTAATATGCGCCTTCGTACAGGTCACCATTGAGGCTCGCAGCGCGCACACGCCAAATTACCCAGACGTCCCACAGTGTCACCGAGTAACCATCTGCTCCTCGGAACTTTGGGGGTTGGGACATGGACTTTAGGGGAGACGTTTTTAGGGGGACGTTTTTCCCCTTTTGCAGGGCTGTGTGACTTGGACTGAGACCTCTCTCTCATTAGTATGATTTAAGCCTCCACTCTGTCCCACGGGAATCTGCTCTGTCACCAAAACAATTGGGAAATTAGATGGTGCCACCACTCCCACCCCTCTGCCTCTGTCCTGGAGTCTAGCTGTGCCGTTGCATCATTGATAATAGATTGCTAGAAAATTACACTTTAGTGCAACACTTTTAGAAAATGGGTGCAGCACCGTGTGGTTCGAGAATGACAATGCTCACTGCAACATTATCCGATTAGAGAGTGACAAGCCTCACTATAGCAGTGTCCAATTAGAGAGGAACAGTGTCTGATTAGAGAGGAACAGTGTCTGATTAGAGAGGACAATTATCACTACAGCAGTGTCTAATTAGAGAAGGACAATATTCTCTACAATAGTGTCCATTTAGAGAGTAGCAACGCTCACTACAACAGTGGCTGATTAGAGAAGGAAAATTCTCACAACAGTGTCTGATTAGAGACAAACAATACTCACTGGAACAGTGTCTGGTTAGAGAGGTGCAATGTTCAGTGTAACTGTCCAATTAGAGAAAGACAATGCTCACTGCAACAATGTCTGATTAGAGAGGGATAATGCTCACTGTAACAGTGTCCAATTAGAAGAGGACAATGTTCACTGCAACATTGGCCGTTTAGAGAGGGGTAATGCTCACTACCACAGGGTCCAATTAGAGAGGGATAATGCTCACTGCAACAGTGTCCAATTAGAGAAGGCCAATGCTCACTTCAATAGAATGTGGTTAGAGCAGAATGATGCTTACTACATGCAGCATTTGCTGTGACCCATTAGTGTATTTAATTATACATTTTTCTATTTAATATATCACAAAATATATTTTGTTAAATTGATAAGCTACGTTAGGCCCACTGACATCCTAAATGAGCAAAAGCAATACAAACTAATATTCAATTTGCGCAGTAAGCCAAACCACTCCGACTATAAGCACTCACAACCTTTCATACTGCAGTAATGTTCTTGTAGCCTATGTATAAAAAAGCAGTCTGTAAACAGATTTAATGTTAAGTGTGGTGTAATTTTCTTTAAATTAGCTAGCAGTTGTAATGTCTACCATTAGCAGGTCATTTGTCTTTCTAAGCTAGCTAATATTAGCTAATAACACTCAGAGTCAGTTAGCAATCTAGCTAACGATAGAGCCTACATGAAGAAGGTTGTGTAACGTTAACTTACTTTATACAATTGGACAGAGCTTGCTAGCAAATGCATCTGATCTGGCGAGTTAAAACAACAAGCATTTTCCCCCTCTGGCTTTAATGACGTGATACTAACGAACATGGACATAGCAAGACGTAAGACTGAAACTTGACTGATTTCAGTCAGCCAAATGCCTAAAATTGAAAATGAAATAGCTAATGCTTCCGAGTGAGGCCTAAGGGGAAAGGAATTTGACACCATGTTCATGTTCAATCATGTTGAACTGTATCCTTCTCCTCACTATGCGTGAGGGCAAACTACACATGCGTCCTCTTCCAGGCAGGTTCATCACAGCTTGAGTGCTTTAAACTTCTTAATCATTGCCCTAATGGTGCAATAGGTAGTTTCTGACATTTTTCTGCTATTTTTCTATAGTCATCGCCTGATTTATGAAGGTTGAGAAACTTTTGTCTCCATTTCATTTTTGTGTTCTCTGATCTTCTCAGGTTCCTATGGAGTTCAATAGATCTTCCCCATGTTGATGGACGACTAAGGGGTTTTGGCGTGTGTCACCTCATATTTATACCCCAGTGAAACGGGAAGTTGAGAATGACCACATAATAGTTCCTAATCACTCAAGTGTGCTTAAGAAAAGTAAAATATGATTGGGAATGTACTTCAATTTGGATATAGTTTGATTTGTAACTATGTCTAGCATTGCTAATAATTGTGACATGCTTTTCTTTGTTTTTTTTGAGAATTTATTCTTTTTTATGAAGAATTGTTTTTCTTTGAATAATTTTACCTAAATTAAATGTTAGACGTTTCTCTGTTTTGAGTGTAAGGTCTTGCTGATAAACAACAATGACTTTTTATAGCCTTTTTTGCTCATATTGTCCAGGGTTTCCAATAATTTTGGTTGGCACTGTAAATTAAAGAAGCAAATGCTTCCAGTAACATCTTATGAGAGTATACTTGCCAAGTGTAAGAATATAATTCTAGTCTCCCACTCCTCAGTACCAACAAATTGTTACATTGCCAAATGATGACCAGTGACAGTTGCTCTCCATAACTAATTTTACACAGATGAAAAAGCACAGAACTGACAGATTGTTTCTGTGTGTACATCTAGTGAACAGTGTCAACTTTGGTACAACCTGCTCAGTTCTGTTGTCAGAATTTTCTCTCATTGGGGCTCATTCATTAAACGTGAGCAGAATAAATTTGTGCATAAATTGTTCATATTAGCAATTTTGTTCGTATTTTGGCAATTCAATTTTCGTATCTGAGATTTGTTCATATGTACGTACAAACAAACTTCACACCTGCTCAGGACCACATGTACCGTGTTCATAAATTCAGAATGCCAATGTTGCTTCTGAATGTCAATAAGAATATAAAATTAATTTTATTTTCTGATAAATTCACAAGAACAAATATAGCCTTTGAAATGCACAATGCAAATGTAATAAATTACGATTGTAAAAAAAAACTTAAAAAAAACACTTTAGATTACGCCTATTAATCAATTGTAGGCTATGAACTTAGCCTTAGTCTTTAATTAGACCCATAACGTAACTAATACTCGTACTATTTTTCAAAATTGATAAAAAAATTTAATTATGTATTGTGTTAAATATGCAAATTAAAACACACATTTCACCAATGAACAAAATTTGTCTTAAAGTGCCTTACAGGTCTGTAGCCAGCTTTGCCATGGCTGATCTTGCGCTGTTGGAGCAGTTGGCGCACAGCGATACTTGTTTTGTATGTAAATGTACGCACATGTTTAGGAATGTTTCATGAATGAGGCCCATTGAGTTCAGAACAGTGCATTTTGAATGGAGAAGAGTGTGGTTTTATTCTTAGCTAACACATACACAACACATACACATCTACAGTATATCGCTTTTTTTTTTGTTGGGGTCCATCTCGTTCTCTCTCCTCTTATCATGGCATGATAAACTGGTAAAAACACAGTCACATGATAACTTTTATTTCTTATAATAATGCTAGAAAAATAATATTACAAAAGTATAACCAGTGGTTGGTAAGCAATAAGCAGTTATAATATATTGACATATCTTCCTCTCACATTCAAGCTACTGAAATATATATTTTTGACAAGATGTTTTAAAGGAGCTATATGTAACACATTTACTGTACTAAATCATAAAATGACCATGATACGGTATGTCATCAGAGATTAACGAAACATGCTAAGTCGAAATACTGGCTTCTCCGACAACAATGCTACAGCCAGTATGTTCTCCTTTGAAATTTCTATTCCAGGTCGGAACGTCTGTATTTGTTTTGGCCTGTGTGAGTCACTATTCTCCGAGTTGACTCCGCCCACTGCCCATTACGAACAACCAAAAAAAAAACACGATTTGTAAACAAACACAGTGGGTGGACCTTAGAGTATATATTATGTAGAGACAACGAGGTCAATAGAAACCTATGGGGACTGCATCCAAACTAGGGCTGTGTCCGAATCAGCACCCTTCCATACTATTAGGTAGGCTTGTTGAATAGACTGGACGAAAAAGTTAAGTAGGCAAAATTTTCTCTAAATATAGTATACTTAAAACCCCGTATGGTGTACTTACTTCTGGGGGTTTGGTGAGTATATGTGGGAGCACACTTCAAGAAGTACACAAATTTTAAAAAATGAAAAACGTTTTCCTTTAATAACAACAAAAACAACACGTGACATAGCAAGGGTGGAACGTCTTACGACACTTCCGCAGTATGGTTGGAAAATAGTATGGCGGATATTTTTTGTGTACTGCATGTCCTGTGCTAAACAGTGCACATTAAACGGCACACTTCTGCCAGTGCACTCACTCTATGCAGGAGACAGTAGATGGGGCTCTGATTCGAACACAGCCCAATTTGCGCTCATCTCACAGTTCTGTCCTTGGAGTCACATGTACAACGAGGATGGCACAGAAAGTGACGTGGAGATGGCCTTACAAGCATGAAATTGGCTGCAGACTAGCATGCAAGCATAAGACGTAGGCCAGAATAAATAATAATTTAAAAACTGATATCTTTGTGTGTTAAGAAAAAGATATTTGACCACAGAAAAAATAATAATAATTTTTGATGCAAAAAAGTTAACATCAATATATGAGTGGAAGTATTTTTAATTTGCCGTCAAAAATGAATGGAGCCCAATGGAGAAACTGGCTTTTTGAGCGCAAATCTCGACATCAGCAGAGGGCGATATTATATCTGGTGAGGAGGTTGAGAGCTGAAAGTTGGACCCTTGGGGTGGAAGTGGGAAGTCTCCCAACCATGACCGAATAGGCGTGTTCTCCATTAATTTTGCACAAAATCACGTGATGCGGGATAGCCCGACATGGTCAAAACGAGTGCACCCAGTGTGTTTTGCAATATGAAAAGCAAATATGAATATCAAACAAACACGTGCAAAACGATGGAGAGCCGAACAGTTCAAAAGCCGACGCACACCTTATATCCAGTTGCTCTGTGCTACCAGTTGTTAAGCAAGATATCCAGTTAACAAGATACCACCTATCCAATCATCCTGCGCCACCCAGTGGCCATCTTGGCATATCCAGTTGGGTAGCGCGAGTGATCCAACTGGGTAGCTCTGCGCTATCCAAATGGATCGCGCGGGATGTCCGGCTGGGTAGCGCGAGATGTCGAATTGGGTAGCGCCACGCTATCCAGATGGATATCACGCGAGAATTACTGGATATGTGTGTCTCGTTTGGCCGTGTTCATGAATTGTTAAACGAACCAAGGCTGCAAGAAATTTGTCTCATCTATAAAAAAAGTCTACAACTACAATTTATGTGATGACATTATATCTGTAGGGGTCACGCCTCTACCATCCTTAATACAACTGGTGGTGTAATTGTTATATAATAAATCAGTCTCATAAAAGTTCATACTATTCTCAAAAGAGAATATGCTAACTAAAAATGGGCAACTTCAACTAATAATTAAATTAATTATCAATAAAATTACACATTAATAATTATCTTAATAAAATCACAATTATATATTCAGTTGATACCAAATTAATATAAATGATTCAGCTAGGAGGTGGGGAATTCCTGCGATTAGCAGTGGCTGACTCAATTCAATGCAAGAGCAACATCAATACAGACATTCTTAGAAAATGTTATAAAGTTTATTTAACACAAAGTACCAAAAAGAGCAAAGCACGATTCCCTACTGCACTGTACAACAAACTGTGCAAGTTCATGTGTGTGTGTGTGTGTGTGTGTGTGTGTGTGTGTGTGTGTGTGTGTGTGTGCGCGCCCGTGCGTGCATGTGTGCGAACGCGTTTGGTGCATGTGCGGTGCGCGTAAGCATGTGGGGGTTTTTCCATGTTCTACGTGCGGGGGGTTGCGCAACTTTGTGTAGAAGGGAGATTTGAAACTAGCAAGAGCTAGTTAGCAATGGCGCATGAACCGTACCAAACACATAAGGGTGCGTCGACATCAGCATGCAGCATTATGACCGGTTAGGGTTTAAGATAAATCACATGCAAGATATTGTCTGTGCGTGATATACAGTATATTAAAACGGTGGATGGCTTAGAGCCATCCAAAAGAAAATGGTAACACAAAAATTTACAACTAACATTCAATAGCACAGTTACATACATCCAATCACAAACATGTTGGGTTTGCTAACTGATATGCTTATGCCCAGTGTTACAGCCTTACTTGAGTCCCTTGATTTGTTTCCTCCGTCGTTGGGATTGCAATTTTGCAGGGTTGACATGGATAGGGGATCTGGTCCGCCTCATCTCTCCCAAAGCACGCAGCTTGATCCTTGTGCAGGCCACATGCCTCGCTGGACTTAAAGAAGGTGCTCTGCTGGATCCGTGGGTGCGTGGTCCACTTGGTAGTTCTTCCTTGACCACCGGGTACTCACATTACCTCTTGGCGTCTTGTCTCCGGTTCACCGCGGCAAATAGCCGGGGGTAGATGAGACCGCCTCGCTCAGTTGTGGCACGGACGGCTGATGCTTCCTGTGGAACGAGGGCTCTTTTACTCGGGCGTGCAGGCCGCACGCGAGCGGTGAGACCAGCCAATGCAGGCCTGGTGAGTAGGGATGGGTATCGAGAACCGGTATTAAACTGGTACCGACTCCTGATTGGTCAGGACCGAAATACCGATAAGCTCCTGGACAAATGGTGCTGCTATCGATATTTGAACGTAATTCACTTTAATTCATTTTAACATAGCTGCCAGGCATTTTAAAATTACCTTCTGTAAAATACACTACTCACAAAAAGTTAGGGATATTTGGCTTTTGGGTGAAATTTATGGAAAATGTAAGTTCACGCTACAGTGATATTATACGTATCATGAAAGTAGGGCATTTAAGTAGAAGCATGCAATGGTGATTTCCTCATCTCAAACAATTTATTGAAACAAAAGCCAACAACAGTGGTGGGTATACCACAACAAAAATGTCAATGTCTCAATAACTTGTCATGTGCCCTTGAGCATCAATTACAGCTTGACAACGACGTCTCATGCTGTTCACAAGTCGACTTATTGTCTGCTGAGGCATGGCATCCCACTCTTCTTGAAGGGCGGCCCTCAGTTCATTGAGGTTCTGGGGTACAGAGTTACGAGCCTCTACACGGTGAGTCAGCTGATCCCATAGGTTTTCTATGGGATTCAGGTCTGGAGAAAGTGCAGGCCACTCCATTTGAGGTACCCCAGTCTCCAGCAGCCTTTCCCTAATGATGCGACCTCGATGAGCTGGAGCATTGTCGTCCATGAAGATGAAATTAGGCCTGTGTTGTTCATGCAGGGGCACAATGACTGGTTTAATGATGTTATTCAGGTAGTATGGGCTTGTCACTGTACCATTCACAAAGTGTAGGGCAGTTCTGTATTGACTAGACACACCTGCCCACACTGTAACACCGCCACCACCAAAGGGTCGTCTGGTGACAACAGTGGCTGATGCATAGCGCTCTCCTTGACGTCTCCAACATCGTTGGCGGCCATCATTTCTGCTCAACGTGAATCGACTTTCATCAGAGAACAGCACTGAGGCCCACTGGTTCCTCGTCCAGCGTAAATGCTCCCTGGCCCATGCAAGACGATGACGCCTGTGCCTGGTGGTGTGGTCAGGTACCCTTGCAGGTCGTCTAGCACGCAGACCACGCTGATGTAAATGGTTTCGAATGGTCTGACGTGACACTTGGGTGCCTCTCACCTCCCTTAAATGTGCCTGGAGTTGAGTGGCATTCATCATCCGGTTCCGCAGGGCACTGTTCACAATGAAGCGGTCATCAGTGTGGGATGTGGCCAAAGGACGTCCACTTCTATGCCTTTCTGTGACTCTTCCAGTCTCTCTGTATCTCTGTTACAACCTGCTGATGACACTCTGTGACACTCTAAGCTCAGTGGCCACTTCCCTCTGAGAACATCCTGTTTGAAGCCTCACAATGGCGAGGTACTGTTGATCAATTGTTAGGTGTCGTCTTGGTCTCATGATGTCAAAATGTGAACAGCATGATGAAGAGGACTGTTTAAATACCAATTCTAATTGAACCAGGAAATGTATTGGTCGATTCATGGATCAAACACCTGTTGTGAATTTTGCCGTTCAGCTCCTTGTTAGAGAACAGCAAGTTGTGCAAAAAGTACTGAAACATTGAATAGTTGGACATGTGCATTCAAAAGTTTAGAGAAGGTCAAATTAATTTCACCTGTAAAGGTTATAGTGCATTTTAGGTTAATCCTGAAATTTCACCCGAAAGCCGAATATCCCTAACTTTTTGTGAGTAGTGTATAAGTTTCCACTAGGGTCCTAATGATGACAAGTTTTTTTTTTTTTTTTTTCTAATGATGAGGAGTTGCAGCGTCAGGCGATTTACGTTGTCTGTTTATGTTCTGTGCACTCCTGGCACTGATGGCAGACAGGTTAAGACGTTCAAAAATGTGGGCCCACTTTACCAAAGCGAACGTAAACACAGCAAAATGCAATTTATGTTAAAAAAAAGAAGCTGTTGCGTTTAAGGGGAGTAATACTAACAATCTAATGAAACGTTTACAAATACAACATGCCATAAATCTGAAGCAGTGCAGTGTATTTGACTGCTTGAGCAAAGTGCCCGCTGCGCCATTCCCCTCAGTGCAGCCCTCGATCCGGCTCCGAAGCTGATGCAATTCCCCAAAATATCGTGACTGTCTGGACTGAAGTCAAGTCAAGGTAACATTCGTTATAAGATAAAACAAGTCCATAGTTATTAACTTTGGAAAATAACACAGTCAGCATTTACTAGATGGCCAGCCACATAGTAACAGAGCTGGACAACGATGTATTGTATGTTAAATGACCTGGAATGACGACAGGTTTTGTTGCTCCAAAGCATTCTCTGTTACATGTTCGTAATGTAGACTACATGGAATATCTTTACCGAAAACTCACCGAAAAGTAGTTTCAATAGTGAATCTTCGGTCTTATTCGCTCGCATTACATAAACCCAGAGCTAGGTAACAGACAATGCCTTGGATTCTCTGTGGAGCAATACATCGTTGTCCAGTGTTGGTTCTATGTTATAATGACGCTGGTGATCTAGCAACGTCAGCATTAGTTGTAAAAGCTGAAACATGTTCCTCATCATATAGCTAACATCAGTCAAGCGGCAGCCCCTGCTCCTTCAGGGGATAGCAGTTCAAGACAAACACCCAAGCCCAACCTATTCACCACTGCTGTATTATTTATTATTTATAACTATTATTCTGTTAGCTTCTGAGAAGCTCAAGAACTATAGTTCTTTGGTAATCTATAATCTTGTTCATTTAAGTTTATTCTATTGTAGTGAAACAGCAACAAAACACACTACCAGACATTATCAATTGGTCCCCTCATTATATGCTCTCAGGAAACTATGAGGAAACTATTTAATTTCATTTTATCAAAATAACTGTTGTTATTTCTGCTAAAAGTAATAATAAAATAATTAAATTCTTTTCACAACATCTCTTTTTTTAAACAAAATTATGGAGAGTAAGCAGTACCGGTATCGATAAAATCCTAACGATAGTATTGCAGGCTTGAGAGACGCACGTGAACGCTTAGCCTATTGGTGTTCAAAATTATCGGTGTTGTTATCAGCCTAGAAAACTAGTTTAGTTTAAATCAAAATTGAAAAGGAAACTGATAGGCTTATTATTTAATTTTAAGTCGTCCTTACATTATATACCATTATTGTATGACATATAGAAACTTGGGGCATGGTGAATGCGATATTCATTATGATTCACAAAGTGTTGCTCATTAAAGACAAGCGAATGTATCCTATAAATATAGTGGAACTTGAGAACAATTTATCTTCTCATCTCATCTTATTTCACTACAGTATCATATAATATTGATTTCTCTCTCTCACACATCCTCTCCTCCTTCTTTAATCTCTCCCCCTCTCTCTCTCTCCCTCCCTCGCTCCCCCCTCCCCCTTCTCTCTCCCACCTCCCCCTCTCTCTTTCTCCCTCCCTCTTCTTCTCCCCTCCCTCTCTCTCTCTCTCTCTCTCTTCCTCTATCACTCTGAAGGGTCTGGTTGCTCGTATCATCATGATCGGTACACTGACAGCCCTGCAGTGGTTCATATACGATTCGGTGTAGGTGTATTTCCGCCTACCCAGCCCCCCTCCCCCCGAGATGCCCGAGTCGCTGAAGAAGAAGCTGGGCCTCACGGAGTGAGCGATGTCCTGGAGGGAGGGGCCACTTCCAGAGACACGCCTACACCCCGCATATGCAGCTTTCCATCTCCATTTACTCTATTTATCTACCTACCGCAGTCCACTGCCGTGCTGCTGCTGTTCATTTGTGTTGGACAGAGTCGGGCAGATGGGATGCTCCCCCCTAGTGGTGGGAAGAAGGAATGACACGCTGGACACTGTTTTGATTTCATCGACTCCTGTCCTTTAGTTTTTTGTGGAAATTGCTGACATGACATCATTATTGCCATTTACCAGACGTTCTTATCCAAGAGCAACTTAAATAAAAAATGTTTTTAACATAATATCCAGTTGTACAACTCTGAATACTGAAACACTTCAGGTTTCTCAGGCCTTACTCAAGGGTACAACAGCAGTGTCCTACCTGGAGAATCAAACCTGCAGGAGGAGAATTCCTGACTCATATATTACACTGTGACACAACATGTTTGTGTTGAAATTTTGATGTCACCATTTAAAAATTCTGCAGGACTGGAAAAACACTGCTCTCCATTGATCCAAAGAAAGAAATTTGAACATGATTTCATTTTTTCAGTCTAAAATTAATGCATGTGTATCCAATCCACGTGAACTCTTTTCCACCTTCTCCTCCCTGCTTATCCCCCCTCCACCCCCTTCACCCTCCTCCCTCTCTGCAGATGACTTCCTGACCCACTTCGAGGGGAAGGCGGCCACGATCCAGAACTCCTTCATGCATCCAGTGACACCCCACATTCCCCATACCGAACCCATCGCTACAGTGTCGTCCTTCAAGACTCTGGAGGACGCAGATGTGCTCCAACTGGTGATGCACCATCGCGCAACCACTTGTCCACTGGACCCCATCCCTTCAGCAGTCCTCCAGCCTATATCCGGTGAGCTCCATTATCCTCCATTATCAACACCTCCCTAACCTGTGGCCATGTTCCTGCTGTTTTTAAGACTGCCGAACGAGCTGTCCTTAATCAACTGTCTATTTTTCTCCACCAGAACAACCTGATTGACCCGCATTAGTGCGGCTTCAGAACCGGGCATTCCACTGAAACTGCTCTCCTGACCGTGACATAGGCACGTGCCACTGCTAGAGCCTCATCCCTCTCTTCTGTCCTGATTCTACTTGACCTGTCTGCGGCGTTCGACGCGGTCAACCACAAACGCCTGATCTCCACACTCACTGAGATGGGCATTTCTGGGACTGCCCCTCTTGCTTTGTATCGTATGTCACTGATAGATCCTAACAAGTCTCTTGGAAGGGTTCCGTCTCTGCACCCCATCCCCTCTCTACAGGAGTCCCGCAGGGATCTGTACTGGGTCCTCTGCTGTTCTCCATTTATACTAAGTCTCTTGGTTCAGTAATTAATTAACATGGCTTCTCATACCATAGTTATGCTGATGATACTCAACTTTCCCTCTCTTTCCCTCCCTCTACCCCGCAGGTTAAGGATATCTGCTTGTCTGGCTGACATCTCTGAGTGGATGGCTACCCATCACCTGAAGCTCAACCTTGACAAGACAGAGCTCCTCTTCATGCCATACAAGACCTCCCCACTACATGACCTCTCCATCACCGTTGACGGGACCGTGGTGGCTGCCTCCCGCTCTGCACGGAACCTGGGGGTGGTCCTGGATGACCAGCTGGACTTCAAAGAGCACATCAAGGCAACAGCACGGTCCTGCAGGTTCCTCCTGTACAACAGGAGGATCCGACTGTACCTGACCACCTACTCCACCCAGCTTCTTGTCCAGACCATGGTCACCTCACGCCTGGACTACTGCAACTCCCTGCTCGCAAGCCTACCAGCCTGCACCATTCTGCCTCTTCAACTGATCCAGAACGCAGCTGCCCGGCTTGTGTTCAACCTCCCAAAATTTTCGCATGTCACCCCTCTACTGAGGTCACTCCACTGGCTGCCAGTTGCAGCCAGGATCAGGTTCAATGTTCTGACCCTGGCCTACACTGCAGCCAATAGGACAGGCCCCGCCTACCTGCAGGACTTAATCCAGAACTATGTTCCTGCTCAACCACTTCGCTCCTCTACAGCAGGGCGACTCGCACTTCCCCCCCTCTGTGTCAATGGCTCTCGCTTGTCCCGACTGCGGAGCTTTTCCACCCTAGCTCCTCAGTGGTGGAACAAACTCCCCATTCCCCTACGTTCTACTCCAACCCTGCCTGCGTTCCATCGTGGCCTGAAGACACACCTCTTCAGACTCCACCTTGACTGCTATACTAATCTAGGACCTCTCATGATACTTGTTCCCTGTGTTTTCTTGTCTAACTGTTTGTTATAGTTTATAATACTATTTAGAATAGAAATGTAGTATAGCTGATTTACCCACAGCTTACTGTGAACTACATTCAATGTCCATTACTAGGGATAGCTGCTACGTTATGGGAAGGATGTGCTTTGTCTTATCTGTTCTGTAGTTACTTCAATGACGTCTCTGTATGCACTTATTGTATGTCGCTTTGGATAAAAGCGTCTGTTAAATGACTGTAATGTAATGCAATGTAATTATAGTTTCCACTTCTTCAGAATATCAAAAAACAAACTGCCATAATTGCAAACCGGTTTAAAAAATATCCTCAAAGGACCACAGGCAATAATATGTCAATTTAATAACAGGACAGAACCACAGACACATATACACACACACACACACACACACCTATTCCAATGGTTATGTGCAGTTTTGTGTATGATGTAAATTTACACATAACATGTAAATTGTCAGCACCTTGAGTAAAATTTGCAACATAATTTGTCTCTGAAAAGCTATAATTATTCAATATACATACAATTGAAGTCGAAAGTTTACATACACCTTAGCCAAATCCATTTAAACTCAGTTTTTCACAATTCCTGCCATTTAATCCTAGTAAACATTACCTGTCTTAGGTCAGTTAGGATCACATTTTAAGAATGTGAAATGTCAGAATAATAGTAGAGAGAATGATTTAGTTCTGCCAACAAATTTTCGATTGGATTGAGGTCAGGACTTTGTGATGGCCACTCCAATACCTTGACTTTGTTGTCCTAAAGCCACAGAAGTATGCTGTGGGTCATTGTCCATTTGGAAGAGCCATTTGCGACCAAGCTTTAACTTCCTGGCTGATGTCTTGAGATGTTGCTTCAATATATCCACATAATTTTCCTTCCTCATGATGCCATCTATTTTATGAAGTGCACCAGTCCCTCCTGCAGCAAAGCACCCCCACAACATGATGCTGCTTCACAGTTGGGATGATGTGCTTTGGCTTGCAAGCCTCAAGCCTTTTTCCTCCAAACATAACGATAGTAATTATGGCCAAACAGTTACATTTTTGTTTTCATCAGACCAGAGGACATTTCTCCAAAAAGTAAGATCTTTGTCCCCATGTGCAGTTGCAAACTGTAGTCTGGCTTTTTCATGGTGGTTTTGGAGTAGTGGCTTCTTCCTTGCTGAGCAGCCTTTCAGGTTATGTCGATATAGGACTCGTTTTACTGTGGATATAGCTACGTTTGTATGTGTTCTCTCCAGCATCTTCACAAGGTCCTTTGCTGCTGTTCTGGGATTGATTTGCACTTTTCGCACCAAAGCACGTTCATCTCTAGGAGACAGAATGCGTCTCCTTCCTGAGCGGTGTGGCGGCTACATGGTCCCATGGTGTTTATACTTGCGTACTATTGTTTGTACAGACGAATGTGGTACCTTCAGGCATTTGGAAATTGCTCCCAAGGATGAACCAGACTTGTGGAGGTCCGCAATTTACTTTCTGAGGTCTTGGCTGATTTCTTTTGATTTTCCCATGATGTCAAGCAAAGAGGCACTGAGTTTGAAGGTAGGCCTTAAAATACAGCCACAGGTACACCTCGAATTGACTCAAATAATGTCAATTAGCCTATCAGAAGTTTCTAAAGCCATGACATCATTTTCTGGAATTTTCCAAGCTGTTTAAAGGCACAGTCAACTTAGTGTATGTAAACGTCTGACCCACTGGAATTGTGATATAGTGAATTAAAAGTGAAATAATCTGTAAACAATTGTTGGAAAAATGACTTGTGTCATGCACAAAGTAGATGTCCTAACTGACTTGCCAACACTATAGTTTGCTAACATGAAATGTGTGGAGTGGTTAAAAATGAGTTTTAATGACTTCAACCTAAGTATGTAAACTTCCGACTTCAACTGTATCTTGGTTTGGGATTTATTTTAATTTTTTTATACATCCAACTTGTTCTGCTGTAAAGCCACATTTTGTCCAACCAATGGAGGTAAATCACTCACCTGAAGTGCCCTGCACTGATTCCATCAATGCACTCCTTCCAATTCCCTTGAACAGAAAGATGGGCAGTTAAAACAAGCTTTTAAAAATGTTTTGTTGATGGGGAGAATATGTGTAATTTCTTTTCAGGGTTGCCAGATGCCTAAATCTGGGTAATTTTGGAAGGCAAACCTGGCCTACCCGAAAAGAAAACCCAGGGACGCCAGATTGTAAAATCGCCCATTCGAGGGGGAAAAACTCCCTGCACTGTCCCAAAACGGGGGATTTTTAAAGAAAAAGTTCATTTTCACAATCTGGCAACCCTGCAAATGTATAAATGAAAATAGAGGAGATTGAACTTGCTGTATGTATGCAAATTTACACATAACATACGTTGTCTGTACCTTGAACCAAATTTGCAACCTTATGTGACTCCAATATTGTGTTACCGTTTGTAAAGTACAGTGCTGTTGTATGACACTTTATAAATGATTGTATCAATACTGGCTTTAACTCAGGCCATCGGTATTCAACAGGTGTTGGAAAGCTAAGGACTGGATTGGATGAATCGTTGCAGGGCACTACAGTGACTAGATTTGGCTCCCTCGTATGTAATAATGAATAGTAATAAATAATGAATAGTAATAATGCCTGCCATTTATATAGCACCTTTCTCACACTCAAAGAACTTTACAATGATGAGGGGGAAACTCGCCTTTTTGTCTGTGTAGCACCCACCTGGATGATGCAACGGCAGCCATTTTGCGCCAGTATGCTCACCACACATCAGCTGAGGTGGAGTGGGAGAGAACTATTTTTAGCCAATTAAACTGGGGGACGATTAAGTAGCAGGTAGAAAGAGCTAGGTTGGGAATTTAGCCAGGACATCCCTACTCTTTGCGATAAGTGCCATGGGATCTTTAATGACCACAGCGAGTCAGGACCTTGGTTTAATGTCTCGTCCAAAAGACAGCATCTCCTACAGTACAGTGTCCACATCACTGCACTGGGGCGTTTCTGACCAGAGGGAAGATTCACCCCCTACTGGCCAACTAACACCACCAACCAACACTACCAACACCACTTCCAGCAATAAGTTTTCCCATCCAAATAGTAACCAAGCCCACACCAGCTTAGCTTCAGCCAGTCAGCAGGATCAAATTGCATGGTGGCATGGCTGCTGATAAAACACTGCTGCAATTTATAATACACAAACTGCACTGTGGGTAATCTGAATTATTTAATGAGAATGTCTATGTATGTTAGCTAAACATAATGCATTGTGTGTTATGGTGTGTACTCAGCTTTGAATTCCACAGATCCAAAGAAGGTGCTCTCCCTCTAGAGAATGGAAAGGCAAGACAAGAAAGAATGGAGTCAACATCGAAAACTCTAAAATGTGTTTACATTTCACTTTAAAATGTTTAGAAAAAGTGACATATTTATGTTCCTATGAACATAATGAGCACAAAGACAATTAGGCAAAATATAAACCAACAGCATAACATATGTAAGCTACTTTGTGAAAACTTTTGTTTCATTTAATGGAGATTTTGAAGCATACATTTTCAGGGTTGCCCGATTGTAAAAACTAACTTTTTCTTTAAAAATCCCCCGTTTGGGGGATTTTTGGGAGTTTTTCCCCTCGAATGGGGGATTTTACGATCTGGCGTCCCTGGGTTTTCTTTTCAGGTAGGCCAGGTTTGCCTTCAAAATCTATCCAGATTTAGGCATCTGGCAACCCTGAAAAGAAATTACACAGATTCTGGCAGTATGCATTTTATGGATGTAGCAAGATCAAGTTAAATTCTACTGTGTACCTGGATGACTTCTTTTTAGGGGACAATGTGTAACCAAAGCTTTGAATTCCACAGATCCAAAGAAGGTGCTCTCCCTCTAGAGAATGGAAAGGCAAGACAAGAAATAATGGAGTCATCATGGAGTCCACATTGAAAACTCTAAAATGTGTTTACATTTCACTTTAAAATGTTTAGAAAAAGTGACATATTTATGTTCCTATGAACATAATGAGCACAAAGACAATTAGGCAAAATATAAACCAACAGCATAACATATGTAAGCTACTTTGTGAAAACTTTTGTTTCATTTAATGGAGGATTTTGAAGCATACATTTTCAGGGTTGCCAGATTGTGAAATTAACTTTTTCTTTAAAAAATCCCCCGTTTGGGGGATTTTTGGGAGTTTTCCCCTCGAATGGGGGATTTTACTATCTGGCGTCCCTGGGTTTTCTTTTCGGGTAGGCCAGGTTTGCCTTCCAAATCTATCCAGATTTAGCAATCTGGCAACCCCGAAAAGAAATTACACAGATTCTGACAGTATGCATTTTATGGATGTAGCAAGATCAAGTTCAATTCCACTGTGTACCTGGGTGACTTCGTTTTAGTGGACAATGTGTAACCAAAAGTAGACAGGCATAATTTTGAGGAATTCTTAATTTAATAGGGATATTCCCTACTTTGCTTATTTATTTAAAACTTACTCTAGAAATAGCATATTTAAAAGTTGTTTAAAAAGATGCCCATTTTAGAATAAAATAAATAAATCATTTTGTTTAAATAAATATACAAAACACGGAATATCCTTGTTTTAAAAAAAAAAAGAATTCCTCAAATATTTTGAGTGTGTTCATGTATTCAATAAAAAGGTGCAAACCAGGTGTACAGTGGAATTTGCCTTGTTGCTACATACATAAAATACCATACTGTTACATTCCTGGTTTGCGATAATACACAAAATGAATTGTGTGTAATCAGAAGGGATTAATTGGAATTAGGTATCCAGAAATAACATAACCCCTGTGTTTGCTGATTCGTTTGAACTTGTTTAGTTACTTATTTTGAAATCTGTTTTTAAACAGAGATGCTTACAAAGCATTTACATGGCATGTTGATATATATATTTATATACATAAAACATTGTGTGTTAGTATATAAAAAGCATAGGGAGTAAATGGTGTCAATCAAAATATGTACACATTCATAGATGTGTGATAGTAGATGAAATGCATTATGGGTACTCTGTCAATCAGACAGAATGTATACATGTTCATGGTTGTCTGATAGTAGATAAAAAGATCTTTAAAGACTGGCTTTGAAAGATGTCTATTTCAGAATATTTAATGGAATCCATTGTCTTGTGTATATACGCATCACACTGACACAGCCCCCACCTGTGCTCTCTCCCATCATTCACGTGTCCTTAGATATGACAGCACCATGGGCCACCGCAACACAGCCACCTGCGAACATGCTTGAACACTTTCATTCTCAATTTCTTTATTTTGATACAGTACCAAGATTACAGGACACTGCAAAACTGCTAAAATTGGGGGGGGGGGGACCTCAACCATGTGAAGTATGAGAACATTTAGACAGATGTATCAACTTCAATTTTTAAACAGCAACAAATGTTGCCATGTTTCAGCCCTGTTCTCCACCCTCATACAGACTACATCCAATGTTCAGTTGATATTTTTTATGCATATAATTGTGCCACTTTAGTACAACTGTACAACTTGAGTACTACAATATTTTTTTTCTGTGGAACAATATGTAGTGTTGTAAATATTTTAATTATGTCAACAAGCATAACTCCACTAATAATGTAATACATTTGCATTCTCACTCAAAAGAAGAATGAGCTCTCAAGTTCTTGATCAAGATTTTATGACAAGGCTGCACACCAGTAAATGTAGAGGCTTTGTAGCAAGGCTCCTTCATACAACATTATTCAAACATTGTTGCCATATTATGATAAGGATGTGTGCTGCAGGATATGCGGAGGATGTGTGCAGGATGTGCGGAGGATGTGTGCAGGAAGTGTGTGCAGGATGTGTGGAGGATGTGTGCAAGATGTGTGCACGATGTGCGGAGGATGTGTGCAGGATGTGTGCACGATGTGCGGAGGATGTGTGCAGGATGTGTGGAGGATGTGTGCAGGATGTGCAGATGATGTGTGCAGGATGTGTGGAGGATGTGTGCAGATGTGCAGAGGATGTGTGGAGGATGTATGCAGGATGTGCAGAGGATGTGTGCAGGATGTATGCAGGATGTGCAGAGGATGTGTGCAGGATGTGCGCAGGATGTGCAGAGGATGTGTGGAGGATGTGTGCAAGATGTTGTGCACGATGTGGCGGAGGATGTGTGCAGGATGTGTGGAGGATGTGTGCAGGATGTGCAGAGGATGTGTGCAGGATGTGTGGAGGATGTGTGCAGGATGTGCAGAGGATGTGTGGAGGATGTATGCAGGATGTGCAGAGGATGTGTGCAGGATGTATGCAGGATGTGCAGAGGATGTGTGCAGGATGTGCAGAGGATGTGTGGAGGATGTATGCAGGATGTGCAGAGGATGTGTGCAGGATGTGTGGAGGATGTGTGCAGGATGTGCAGAGGATGTGTACAGGATGTGTGCAGGATGTGCAGCAGGATGTGTGGAGGATGTATGCAGGATGTGCAGAGGATGTGTGCAGGATGTGTGGAGGATGTATGCAGGATGTGCAGAGGATGTGTGCAGGATGTGCGGGAGGATGTGTGCAGGATGTGTGGAGGATGTGTGCAGGATGTGCAGAGGATGTGTGCAGGATGTGTGGAGGATGTATGCAGGATGTGTGCAGGATGTGTGGAGGATGTGTGCAGGATGTGCAGAGGAAGTGTGCAGGATGTGTGGAGGATGTGTGCAGGATGTGCAGAGGATGTGTGGAGGATGTATGCAGGATGTGCAGAGGATGTGTGCAGGATGTGTAGAGGATGTGTAAAGGATGTGTGGAGGATGTATGCAGGATGTGCGGAGGATGTGCTGCAGTGGGGACAAAGGGAGCAGCAGCAGGTGATGTGGCTGGTCCAGCTTCAGGGGCTGACCCAGAGGTTACACTGGGCTGAGCCAAATAAATAGAAAAAATATCCATTACAATCAATACAAATGACCTCCACATACTGTAATTTGTAGATCATGTCCATCAGTCAGCTATGTTAACATTACCTTCACAGAGTGGAATCCACAGATACAGTTCTGTGGCCCCCCAAACAGACATGTCTGCCCCTCAGCTGGACTGGACACTTCTCTATCTGTAAGAAGTCAAAATTGGGCCTTTATGTATTGGCACGCCAAACATCTGCACTGTCATGTAATGATAAAGTGATGTTTGCTTTTCAAAATCACATCATCTAACAGTTTCACATGGGCCATGGCCTTATGAGATTTGTGTTAAGAGGCCATCTGAGGTAAACAATAAAAAAGTGTAAATACAGACACAATGTGATGACAGGGGAGTGCCAATGAAAAATCATTATCATACCACATATGTATGCATCTATCAAATTACTGTGAAGTATATCTGACTTCATATTGAACTCATGTACAATCTAACAGGGAATCACTGTCAATCCAAGGAACTTAATTTAATCAGTCTAATTAGACGACAGTTATAGGGCATAGGACCATGTATGTTGTTCCGCAGAACAACACAATAATAGCTAACACATTAATAGCTAATAATACAATCATGGGTTATTTTACCTAATCTTTGAGGTAAATTTCTGTTACAGATTTAATTAACCTAGTAATGCTAATTTAGCCTACTATCAGAGGGAAATATATAGAGTGAGATATATGTACGTATGTGAAAGTGAGAACATATGTATGTGAGAGTGAGATATATGTACTGTATGTGAGAGAGAGAATATATGTATGTGAGAGGTCCAAAATGAATTATGGCCTAAACGGCCCCTCATAGATTACATCTTAATTACATATTAATGGTTACATATTAACTAATGTCTCGACACAAACCACAATGTCAGGATACTGTACATAAAAATACATGTACTTGGAACGTACAGGCTATTTTGCATACTTCCTTGTAGGAGACAAGTGGAGGAGAGGAGTGGAGGAAAGGAGGTGAGGACTGAAGAATATTGGGACGCAGCGGCAGCCCTCGTCTTTTTCTAAACGTGCACAACGAAAGTCTTATCTGATTGGACATTGCTCAACTTCCCACTTGTAGTTCAGCAGTGATTGGTTATTTGTCCTGTTCGAGTGCCGGACACAGAAGCGGCCAGTAAAAATGATACGCCGGGAAGAATGATACACTACTTCAAATTGCTCATTTGTGAATGGTACAACCTCTTCTTCAATTTGAGCTTTAAATCATGGCCGTGCAGTGAATAGTTTTTGAGATATTGACACTTTAATGAGACGAGTAGAAACTATATGAAAATTGCCTCTGAATTTCATTTTGACTTATACCATCATAGACTATTTTTTGATTAGAAATGGAATCATCCATACAAGGAGTAGCCTATACAGGACTTGTGGCCTAGGCTTTTATCACCACCCAGGAAAAGCACTTATGTACACCTAAGTAGTATGAAATATATGAAAACATACACTGTTGACATACAGAGTAGTAGTTGATAAGATTTCAGTCATAGCATAACATGTAAGCCGAATTTACCAGATATGTCACATTAAATGGTTCAAAGGGTAGAAATAAAAACAATAGGTGAAAGTATACATTGAATAGCCTAATGCAATCACAGCATACAATTATACATCTACTCATATAGCTTTTAGAATACTTCTAAAAAGGATTTGAAATGTAAACAGACTGAAAGAATTAGATCCACCTTTCAAAGGCTACCTACCAATATTATCACGTTAGCTATCAATATTGGTATGAGGCATAAGAGGAATAGAGAAATAGCCTACACAAAACTGCAGCAGAGAAATACATACTGTATACAAATACATCACGGATGGGTGGCAGCAACATAGCTACAGAACTGTATAGCAGTCAGATATTAAAAATGGAGTACTGGAAATCCCTGATAGTGTAGAGAGCTGAAGTTCGAACTCATTTGAATTTCCTGTCTTTTGCGGCTTTTGACCAAGCCAAACTTCACACTTAAAACATAGTTTTTTGTTATTAATATACTAAATGTGCAGATGCAGGATATTGCAATATATTGCTTTTTAACCTTTTCAGTACTGTCTTCATTTGCAATTTTTCTACAAAAATAAAATTGATGTTCCACCTGATCATTCAGCATTGAGAAAAACAGTTCTCTTCATCGTGTTCCCTCAGAATCTCTATAGTAACCATTCATTCTGTCCTTAGCATCCCCTTACTAGTTATGATGAGTAACAGGTGTTTCCAGTGTTGTGTTATGAGTTTATGAATATCCATGGGTTGTGCCAAAGGACAGAACATGCATTGCTTCTCGTACTGTCCTGTATTCATAACCTGCATATTGGAGAGTTTCACAGGAAGACCTTTCAAATTTAATAATGTAGAACTGGCCATGTGGTCAGTCTGAAGAATCTGTGGTTTCACAGACGTCTCTGTCACACACAATCTTTGCGAAGGCTGTGTTCCAGTGAGTCTGCTTCAGTTATCGCTACCACCCACCCCACCCCCCCCCCCCCCCCCCCACCCCACCCCCCAGCCTGCTTTCACGTTGACAGATCTACCGCTCCCATGAGCATTTAAAAATGGAGGTTACTAGGGTAACCGAGCAAAGTCTTCCTTCTTATCGATCAGTCAGCCATGCAATACACTTTTGAGGTTCTACATCCTTCAAAGGATCAATGATAATGAGACAGCCTCTCACTCTATTAGCATATCCAAATAAAATGATTAAGTCATCAAAGTGCAAGGGTCCAGAGTCAAAGTAGGCCACATTGGCAAACACAGTTAAGCAGGACACATCATTTCTCATTTGCATAAATCTGGAAATTTGATGATTTACTTTTTCAGACTGGGTACAGGAGACGTGTGTGTGTGTGTGTGTGTGTGTGTGTGAGAGAGAGAGAGAGAGAGAGAGAGAGAGAGAGGAGAGGAGAGAGAGAGAGAGAGAGCAACAGGTGCTGTGAGTTTTTCTGCTGTGGCTTGCTGAGCCGGCACATATTTGCCATTGCTGGGTTACAAATGCAAAGCTTGCACACAGTCTTGTATTTTTTTCTGAAAGCATGGAATTGTTTTAGACACAAATTCCTAAAATGAATAACACGATTTGGAATTGCACAAGCATCAGATAAGACAAACAACGCATTCCTGACAATAGCAACAATTTATTTTCTGCTGTCAGCTTGTATGGCTACACTATTCCCTATCTCCCCTTGCATTCATCTCAGACATGTCATATTTTTAAGTAAACTCAGAGGCGTTACAGGATTGACTGTTTTTTTTCCCGTGTTTTCCCTCTCGTACACCCTTGATTCTCACGCAATACCGTGACACATTTTGCAGTGAGTAGTTTTTTTATGAATACTGTACATAGCTTTCATTTTGCCAATGATATAACCCCAGAGTGGCCAGTATTCCTCCTGGCTTGAATGGAACAAGCACACATGATCGCAGTGGTCACCACCTCCAGGCAATGGAACACTGCTCCCACATTCCAAGGTAGCCAGGTGATTGCCCCTAACTGAAAAAGTGCATATCTTTCATAAAGGAAAGGGAGTGCATTGCCTGAGCTGTATGCCCAGCTGCCTACAGCAGTGTGTGTGTGTGTGTGTGTGTGTGTGTGTGTGTACAGTACGTGCAAATATACATTTGGATGGCAGGATCACTTTAAGGGTTGTTTCTCCTGACTCATCTTCCTATTGAACTATATGGAAAAATAACATCCCTTCAACATCCTCTTGGAAAGGTATGATAAAATTTCAAGCCCCTGCGCAGTTTTTACCAATGATTGTTCATAAAAAAAAAAAAAACAATCATTGGTAACAAAGGCAAAGGGGCTATAACAGGATAAGGGTGGGTAAAACTCAGGTGGCAGCCATAGACATGGTGGCTCACCTCTGGTTTTGCTGAGGTTTTCTAACACAGGAATGCAGAATTTGGCCATGGCAGGCTCTGCATCAAGCTCCAGAAATACTACTGTGAATGAAATGCATTTATTCAAATGAGCATTAGTTTTACCTCACATATCTCCTGAATTGCCTCCATGTGGGGGAAGGTGGGTGGGGGTTCTCATAAATGGCTCCCCAGATACTTGGCAGGAATTTTAACTGAGCCAAACAAGTCCCCTGGCTGCTGTTTACCATTAAAAGCCGCCACATAGTAAGCCCAGTAATGCTACAAAGACAGCTTTTTTTTCTCAAAAAATCATTAATATCATCATGTGAATGGACTCTTACAGCATGCGTTGTGGAATAAAAACCCACTGTCTCCACCTAACAGTCTCTGTACGTTGCAGACATAGGGCTGGCTCTACAGAGCAATGTAGCCCAGTGTGAAAGCACTACATCAGTGTTATAATTACCTTGTATAGTAGCCTACATGAGATTCTGTGGTAAAAATCGACCCTAGTTTTATGCATTTCCTTCGGTGCTCTGTCACTGCAGGTGCAATTAGCAACACCCTTTCACAGGAAATAAATAAAAAATAGCAATGATAAATATAGTCACCTCCTCTTCCATTGCTTTTTTAATAGAACTTAACCTCCTTTACTTTATCTTTTCGCCAAGAAAGAACTTCTTTTTTTTTTTTAATACAAATTTTGCACCCATTGCAGGGCTGAGCATATCCAATATGCAACCACAGCTGTTTATATTGTGTGAACCCCACTGCCGATCCTGGAGAGTGTAGACATCCACGGCTCTCCTCCGAAACACGCGTTGTCGCCAACTTCTTTTTTTCACACCGGAGGCTATGTTTGGGCCCGATTAACCAGCAGGGGTCACTAGATAGCAATGCACACAGAACCCTATCCGACTGAACCCTCCCGTTCCCTGTGCGACTAATCGCCAATTGCGTGTCGCTCTATGGAGCTACCGGCCACAGTCGCCACTGTTTGCACCTGTTTTACCATCGGGGTTCGATCCGAGGCCGTGGGTCTCATCCATGCACCACAGTGTGGCGCCTTAGCCGAATGAGCCATCCAACAGCACATCCAAGAAGGCACTTCTGTTTGCGTTGTACTATAAACTTAATATGTCCTGAAATATAGAATTTCTCAGTTGTTAGATTTCTTGGACATTGGGCCTTGTACTGTACTCTACATGAATTAGTTGAAGCGATGGGAGACAGGAACAGGAAGAGCTTGTGTCACCCCTCCTCTGGACCAGGTTGTAAAAGGCTCCAAACAACCTCCCACCAGCACACACCTTACTCTTAAATATGAGTTATCAACTTTTGAACAGACACCAGTCCCCCTTTCTCTTTGTTTCCAGAGGAAATCTTAAAATGCTTAATTTCCTGACAAATGGACAGGCTTTTTTTCCCTCAATCCTTTTTTCAGGACATGATATTCTGCCATTAAATTAGAATGCACTTACTAGCACAGCTCCCCCGAGACTCAAATGCAGCCATCGTGAAATCAGTTACGGATGTTCTGTGCAGTTACGCAGGAGTTGTACCCCTAAATGAAAAAACGGAGCATTCATTTGTCACTGTAATGAAAAGCAGTAAACAAAGCTAACTCAGACATTCTAACAGCGCTTTTGAAAAACGGGAGCATCTTAGAGACGTCGCACTACTTTGTCAAAATTCACATTTAATCCTGTTTATTCACCGCGATGGGAAGGGTAACAGAAATGAAGACGATGATGGATAATGATGGTGTTGAAAACAGCGGCGCCGCCAGCGCTGTGGCTGTTCTGTGCGCGTGGAGGGCGGCAGGATGAGACTGTCTCCATGTTCCTTGGTAAAAGGACCGGCCTTGATGACAAGCACGGCAAAGAGCAGCAGCGCAGAGTCTCTCTCATCGCTACGAGTAGCCCGGGGCCAAGCCTCGCTATGGCTTCTGCGCACCATGGTAGCCGCCCGCACTCTACTGTTACAGCTCCCTCTCCCCCATGGGAACATATTATGAAGGCTTGGAGTGGAAACAGCATGTGAACCAGGAGACAGCGGGAAATGGAATCTTACTATGGGGACGGAGCAAACGCGAACAGCGCTGGTCAGAGCAGCAGTGTGGTGCAGAGGTTAGAGCAGTGATCAGAGCAGCAGCGTGGTGCAGAGGTTAGAGCAGTGGTCAGAGTGACAGTGTGGTGCAGAGGTTAGAGCAGTAATGTAGAGCAGTGGTCAGAGCAGCAGCGTGGTGCAGAGGTTAGAGCAGTGGTCAGAGTGACAGTGTGGAGCAGTGAGCTCACAAAAGTGGATCAATTTAAAATTACTATTTCAAGCTACAGTATAACTATTCAATACACGTGACATTCAATTTAACAATTCTATTAATATTTTATCAAATGGAAAAAAAAATCTGTTCTATCGTGTAAATAATCACACAATGGAGGACTGCAGGATTTATTTCTCTTTTACTTCCAAGGTCAACTGAAGGTTTGATTATTTTAATGCGAATGGATTATTGTCTTTGCATGCTTTTCAATCTCTCACTCTCTCTCTCTCTCTCTCTCTCTCTCTCTCTTTCTCTCTCACACACACACACAGACAAATACATTACATGTATTATGCACAGATTCTGCTACAATATTTCATTATATTGCAAGGAAAACAGAAGCTATGACTGAAATCCTCTTTCGAACAACATACACTACTCACAAAAAGTTAGGGATATTTGGCCTTCGGGTGAAATTTATGGAAAATGTAAGTTCACGCTACAGTGATATTATATGTATCATGAAAGTAGGGCATTTAAGTAGAAGCATGCAATGGTGATTTCCTCATCTCAAACAATTTATTGAAACAAAAGCCAACAACAGTGGTGGGTATACCACAACAAAAATGTCAATGTCTCAATAACTTGTCATGTGCCCTTGAGCATCAATTACAGCTTGACAACGACGTCTCATGCTGTTCACAAGTCGACTTATTGTCTGCTGAGGCATGGCATCCCACTCTTCTTGAAGGGCGGCCCTCAGGTCATTGAGGTTCTGGGGTACAGAGTTACGAGCCTCTACACGGTGAGTCAGCTGATCCCATAGGTTTTCTATGGGATTCAGGTCTGGAGAAAGTGCAGGCCACTCCATTTGAGGTACCCCAGTCTCCAGCAGCCTTTCCCTAATGATGCGACCTCGATGAGCTGGAGCATTGTCGTCCATGAAGATGAAATTAGGCCTGTGTTGTTCATGCAGGGGCACAATGACTGGATTAATGATGTTATTCAGGTAGTATGGGCTTGTCACTGTACCATTCACAAAGTGTAGGGCAGTTCTGTATTGACTAGACACACCTGCCCACACTGTAACACCGCCACCACCAAAGGGTCGTCTGGTGACAACAGTGGCTGATGCATAGCGCTCTCCTTGACGTCTCCAACATCGTTGGCGGCCATCATTTCTGCTCAACGTGAATCGACTTTCATCAGAGAACAGCACTGAGGCCCACTGGTCCCTCGTCCAGCGTAAATGCTCCCTGGCCCATGCAAGACGATGACGCCTGTGCCTGGTGGTGTGGTCAGGTACCCTTGCAGGTCGTCTAGCACGCAGACCACGCTGATGTAAACGGTTTCGAATGGTCTGACGTGACACTTGGGTGCCTCTCACCTCCCTTAAATGTGCCTGGAGTTGAGTGGCATTCATCATCCGGTTCCACAGGGCACTGTTCACAATGAAGCGGTCATCAGTGTGGGATGTGGCCAAAGGACGTCCACTTCTATGCCTTTCTGTGACTCTTCCAGTCTCTCTGTATCTCTGTTGCAACCTGCTGATGACACTCTGTGACACTCTAAGCTCAGTGGCCACTTCCCTCTGAGAACATCCTGTTTGAAGCCTCGCAATGGCGAGGTACTGTTGATCAATTGTTAGGTGTCGTCTTGGTCTCATGATGTCAAAATGTGAACAGCATGATGAAGAGGACTGTTTAAATACCAATTCTAATTGAACCAGGAAATGTATTGGTCGATTCATGGATCAAACATCTGTTGTGAATTTTGCCGTTCAGCTCCTTGTTAGAGAACAGCAAGTTGTGCAAAAAGTACTGAAACATTGAATAGTTGGACATGTGCATTCAAAAGTTTAGAGAAGGTCAAATTAATTTCACCTGTAAAGGTTATAGTGCATTTTAGGTTCATCCTGAAATTTCACCCGAAAGCCGAATATCCCTAACTTTTTGTGAGTAGTGTATATAATAAAAATTTTCAATGTTTTTGCCATAATTGAAACGACACTTTGAATTCACCACTGTTTCATCCAAATTAACAATGTGCATTCCATTTCAAATTTAATCAGATATCAAAACAACATTTCAAAAGATATGTTAATTAGAATATAGCCTCCATCTATTGTCTCATAAGATTTAAAAAAGTTATTTATGTATAAATTATATGTGTTGATTATAACATTCATAATGACACCTTTGGGAGACAAATTACAGCAGCTTCTGGTAAATCTGAAGAAAGAAAGAACATGCATATCACACAATCACACACAACATAGGCTTTCTTTAATATTGAATCATGACCACAACGACTCCCAGTACTATTTTTGTAAATTGATAAAATTATAAATGATGTTAAATATGCTAAACCACACATTTTAACCAATGAACAAAATTTGTCTTAAAGCGCCTTACAGGTCTGTAGCCAGCTTTGCCATGGCTGATCTTGCGCTGTTGGAGCAGTTGGCGCACGGCGATACTTGTTTTGTACGTAAATGTACGCACATGTTTAGGAATGTTTCATGAATGAGGCCATTGAGTTCAGAACAGTGCATTTTTAATGGAGAAGAGTGTGGTTTTAATCTTAGCTAACACATACACATCTACAGTATATTGCACTTTCTAACTCAAGCTGTGGATTACACAGCATTGCAGAAAGGAACCCCCTTTTGGAGGAAAGGACAAGACTGCATTTTTCTTTGAGAATGAAATTGTTGTGTGTACACTGGTTAGGAATATTTTCCCTGTGTGAAAAACTGAGGTAAGTGAGTGATGTGTTCTCCAGCCAGGGATGAAAGCTTCATGTGCACACAACATGTACAGATCATCCAAAACCAGTGTTTAGTTAACCTCTCATCCATAACAGCCAAAACAAAATGGCTAATACACTGGGCCAAACAACTTAGCTTCACCACAAAATGAAAGATTGCTACCATATCCATGTGAACTGCTTTTTCATGAGAAAAAAAAAGAATGTTCCTCTTGGGGCTCTTAAAACTATAACGTTTTGGTTGGTGTCCAGCCCGTTGCACCAAAAGATGGAGGACACTCCGTGAACTCATTCGGCCAGACTGAGATCGCCTTCAGGGGCTGGAATGCTCTTACTCAGGAAATTGTGGATCACTTTTTTTTTGCCAAACTGCAGGTGCAGCATGTTGAAGAATCGTTATACAAATGCCACAGTGGCCCCAGTTTCATTTGTTTCTTCCTGCACGAGTGTGAATTGTGTGTGAGCAATTATTCTGCAGGCAAAAACTCTACTTTATGAGACTGTACATCTCTCCCTCCCTCAATTTATACATAGGCTACAGTATGCAGTATGCATACAGTATTAAACAAAACAAGGACACACATCCAACACAGAACAATATTCATAAAACCATAGAATAGAAATTAATGAACCACACATGGAAACAGTAATAATCTCTCTCCCTCAAACACACACAAATACATTATTTGTACTAAGTATGGATTCTGCTGAAAATATTCCATTGTGTTGCAAAAAAAAAACAGAAGCTAATGCTCCTAATGCTTAATTAAAGCGTATTTGGGTTATAGCTGAAATCCTGTTCTTTAAGAACATTATTTTATTTTCCTGTCACTTGTATGGTTAAATGAAAATGTTTTGTCATAATTCAAATGACACTTTGAATTCACCACTGTTTTCATCCAAATGAACAATGTGCATTCCATTTCAAATTTAATCAAAAATCAAAACAAATTCTAAATGTTAGTGAATATAGCCTCAATGTATTGTACCATAATATAATAAAAAGTGTTATTTATGTATAGTGTTACTTATAACATTCATAATGACACCTTTGGGATAAAAATACTCCAAACAATCAAAAACCCACAATCAAGGCGTTCAAGATCTTAAAGGGTAATGACTGGAAAGATAGGACACTGTTAAGACTGGAAAAGTATGACTGCATCTATTGAGCTTTAAAAAACACAACGTTTACAGTGAGGTTATTGTTTAACATGTCTAGTGCACCTGTTGCTGTGTCCCCCCCCCCCCCCCCCCCCCTCTCTCTCTCTCTCTCTCTCTCTCTCTAATAATAGCTGTCATGCAGTGTTCATCACCTGTATTCACCCTACTAGGGGTGCAGCAGTAGAGGGGTGTTACGGTTGTGCCGTACTCAGTCGATTCCCAGATTTGTGCCAAAAACGAACTCTATACAGCGCTCCATCTCATCACACTCCTCATTAACTTGGTTCACTGACATGCCATTCACTCTTCCATTCCAGGATAGGATAGGTAGAGAGAGTGCAGAAGATCCCCAGCATCAGAAGAATGTAACACACAGTGTTTCTATCCGCGATTTTGCTTGGATTCCGGGGATTTTAAAATATGTATGAAATAAAGGTTTGCTTAAAATAAAAAAATATAACCACGTTAGTTTAATTACAGAGAGAACGTAATTAACTTAAGATTGTCCACATTATGCAACTACAGGTCTGACAGCACATACTGTATGCACATATTTGCATATTTTCATTATTATTACCATTATTATTATTATGTTTGACAGTGTATGTTCCAGACCCAATGTTTGGCAGTGTCGGTTCCAGACCTGATGTTTGGCAGTGTGTTTTCCAGGCCTCAGTGTGTGTATAAAGCTGTCCGTACACTCAGTTGCATGCAATTTCATCATAATCAACTTGAAATTTTGTGTACGTGCACGAGCCTAGTATCCCGCCCCGTTAACTCCGACAATTAACCATAAATGGTTAATGGAGCACTCAATGTGAATCAGCTTGTCATTCAAATTTGTTGTCAGAGAAAATAGAGGCGTTAGATCACAGAACAAAGATCTTCACAGAGTGTGAAATCGAGACGGTCGTTGCGGAGGTAGAGGTCAGACGGGCTATATGTTTGGTTGGAATAGTTCTGGAATAACCAATAAAAGAAAAAAAAAAAATTTGTGGAGTGGCAGCATGTCACATGGAAATTAACAAGAAGTGGGAATTCTTGGAAATTAACAAGTGGTCGGATACAAAAGCTGGTGAAAATTCCATAAGGATACACTGCCATAGGCAGGAATTAGTAATTGTTGCCATTACTTGAGTCATGGCTTATCACGATGAGACATTATTCAAAATACGATACAATAATGCTATATTGTCTGGTTAGGTACATTTATCTTGCATCTGAAAGCAGCACAGTTATCTGCACGAAACATACAT
Source organism: Synaphobranchus kaupii (assembly GCA_029718625.1). Taxonomy (NCBI): domain Eukaryota; kingdom Metazoa; phylum Chordata; class Actinopteri; order Anguilliformes; family Synaphobranchidae; genus Synaphobranchus; species Synaphobranchus kaupii. Next base: position 55,550,023 of record CM056380.1, on the reverse strand, counting down.
ATATTACATACATGTGAATATCTCCCTGATTAAACCCAGAGCCATCAAACTGAAATCACATCGTTGGACTTCACATTCAGCATCTGTATGTATTTTGGGATAAAAGAGCGCTTGAATTTCATGCGTCTGTATTCTTGGGACTCTATATCACCTCCCTGACGGGGGATGTACCACTAGGGAGGTGTCAGTCTGAATTCTTAAATATGGATTTTCAGACTAACACCCAAAAGACAGGAGCTACTTAGGCCTGGACGTTCCTTTGACAAGGGATATGATTATTAGAAGGCTGTGAACCGTTTATAAATGAGGCCCCTGTTTGGCAGTGTGTGTTTCAGGCCTCATGTTTGGCAGTGTGTGTTCCAGGCCTCGTGTTTGGCAGTGTGTGTTCCAGGCCTCATGTTTGGCAGTGTGTGTGTGTGTGTGTGTGTGTGTGTGTGTGTGTGTGTGTGTGTGTGTTCCAGGCCTCATGTTTGGCAGTGTGCGTGTGCGTGTGTGTGTGTGTGTGTGTGTGTGTGTGTGTGTGTTCCAGGCCTCATGTTTGCCAGTGTGTGTGTGTGTGTGTTCCAGGCCTCATGTTTGGCAGTGTGTGTGTGTGTGTGTGTGTGTGTGTTCCAGGCCTCATGTTTGGCAGTGTGTGTGTGTGTGTGTGTGTGTGTTCCAGGCCTCATGTTTGGCAGTGTGTGTGTGTTCCAGGTTGTGTATTTCATATTCTCACCTACAGCAGATGTTGTCTGTGATTCATGTGCGCTGATATTCCTCACCACGGATTTGCATGGCAGATGGGGAGGCCCACAGAACAACAGGCCTTTCCCCAGGCGGCACCAATGATCCCACTGTCACTTTGCGGATGATCGCAGCTAAAAAGTTACATTGTGTTGTCAGCGGAAAGGTTAATCCTGGTTAAACACTGTGCTCTTCCCCACTCTTAATGTTACCCCTTTATTCATAATCCCCCATAGTCTCTACAAATTTGCTCACTTCAACTAACAGAAGCATTGATAATATGCTGGGGCCTTCTTGGAATTTAAAATTCATCCATAATAGCAGACAAGTGAGACCGCACCAACAAAAAGAAGCCCTTGTGTGACATGTCCTTTGGTTACCATGGAGATGAAACATAAACAGGCTGCAATTGAACATTCCATTGTAGCCCCCTTTTTAATACTGGTGCACTTCACGGCAGTGATGAAATTAGTCTTAAATCATGATATTCAATTTCAAAGCTTTATTGCCTTCTAACAGAAAAAGGGTACATGGAACAGAGAGATAAATTATGCAAATGAAAGTACATTAAATGAGAAAAAAATTAGGTGAATGACAAACGAAACTCCTCAAAAAATGTTTGGAAACGTTATTTCGGTCGATTATTCCTCCCCTTTAATAATACCAATTGGTATTTTATTTTATATCGTTGGAAAGCCTGATTAGCCACCTTTACAACGAGGTACAACTTGTAAGGATCATGCATTCGTGGAATGAGCAACACAGCTAACCGTGTGGGTAGCGGCCCAAAAAAATGTGCCAAAATCCCCTGCAATATTCTTCTGTTGGTATTCACTCTCGTTTTGAGTTGCTTGGTGGATTGGATGATTGCAGCTGGCAGGTGTATGCCAGTCACAGGTGTGTGACTGGCACCTGATTGGCACCTAATTGACAGCACTTGTGTGCATGGGTCCTGCAACTTTGTTGAGTTTGTGTGTGCTCCAAGCATAAACATGCCACGTTTGTCCCTTCAGGATAAGGCCCGTGCAATAGGGCAAGTGGAAGCTGGTGTTCCGGTACGCAGAGTGGCAGCATTATTTGGTGTCAGCCCTGGTACCATTTCCAAACTTAGGACCAAGTTCCGTGAGACTGGTGTAGTCAAAGACAGACCACGAAGTTGCCGTCCCAGGAAGACAACACCCCAAGAAGACCGGTTCCTCACCCTTGCTTCACTGAGGAACCGTAGGCTTTCTTCCAGAGATTTACAGGCAAGATTTGCACAACGGTACCCCAGACAGATCTCTGATCAGACGGTGAGGAACAGACTGCACATGGCCGGTCTTCGTGCTTATAAGGCTGCCAGGAAGCCTGCAATGACTTCCCTTCACCGTCAGGCCCGTTTGCGCTGGTGTCGACAGCACCGACAGTGGAACCTAAGAATGTGGGGCAACGTCATGTTCAGTGATGAATCAAGGTTTTGTCTGCGGAAGCTGGATGGCAGGATCATGGTGTGGGGCGGTATCTCTCTCACAGGCAAAACAGAACTTGTCATCATTGAAGGCAATCTCAATGCAGTGAGATATCGGAATGAGATTCTGGAGCCAGTGGCGATCCCATATCTCCAGAATCTGGGACCTAACTCCATCCTCCAGGATGACAACGCTCGCCCCCACAGAGCCAGGATCATCACAGAGTACCTCCAGAATTTGGGAGTGGAGAGGATGGAATGGCCTGCCGTGAGTCCAGACCTCAACCCAATTGAACACCTGTGGGATGAGCTTGGGCGTGCTGTACGTGCCAGAGTGACCAACGCAACCATGTTGGCTGACTTGCGGCAAATCCTGGTTGAGGAATGGGATACCATCCCACAGCAGTGTGTGACCAGGCTGGTGACCAGCATGAGGAGGAGGTGCCAAGCTGTTGTGACTGTGTATGGATCTTCCACACGCTACTGAGGTCCCTGACAGTGTAAAATGAATAAAGTGTAAAAATGGCCAATATGTGTTGTTTTTTCCTTATTACTGTGGGAGAGTGCAATCATCCAATCCACCAAGCAACTCAAAACGAGAGTGAATACCAACAGAAGAATATTGGAGGGGATTTTGGCACATTTTTTTGGGCCGCTACCCACACAGTTAGCTGTGTTGCTCATTCCACGAATGCATGATCCTTACAAGTTGTACCTCGTTGTAAAGGTGACTAATCAGCGATATAAAATGCAATACCAATTGGTATTATTAAAGGGGAGGAATATAGTTTATATGAATTTAAATTGCACAGATAAGCTGAAAATAGTGAAAACTGCGGTCCTCCTGAATGTTGCTATAGCCTTTTGAGCCTGAATAATGATTCCATTTCATTTGAATATCTGGCAACTTGTTATTTCCTTTAGACTCTTCTCACAGCAATAAATACTGCAGGTGTTCAAATGTTTAACAATTTGCCTGGCAGCTCAACCACTTATCTACTGTATATTACATACACCTTACATGTCTGTATGAATGACTTGAATGCATCACACATTCATTTAAAACAGATGTATGCTGGAATAATCTTCAAATAAAAAGCTTTAAAGCGTGATTCATTTTTTTACTTTAGTGTTAGCAGAGTAACTGTTTAGTAATGGGTTCCTATAGGTTGCTACACAATTGCAGTACACTGTTGCACTGTTTCACCAATTTAAAAACAAATGTGGTACATATAAATATGTGCTTTTATATTAAAAAATCATAAATGTTGATCGGTCACAATGCTCATAAAGCCCTTTTCTATAAATTTGCTTCAGGGCTGCACATTAGTTTTCAAACTGGCTTCCTCCAGAGATAATGATCAGCTGAAAGAAAATACAAGAATCAGCACAGGCTCCATCTTCTGTGTATGCAGACTGGGTTACTGTTCTGTTCTACTGAATGTAGTGTGGTGATAGATTTTTCCCCTGGGGATATTTTCTGGGGGAAAACACATTCTCTAAACAATGACACATTCAAGCAGACAGATTTGTACACCGTCCTAATTTATTGAACAGGAGGGCTTTATTATTCACATATTCTGTAAATATCCTGTTGTCATCACTCGCCCTTCCCAGAAATTAGGGCAGCTATCTCCCCTATCCTCCACCCCCCTTGTTCTAAATGGTGAGTATGGTTTGACAGCTGGTCCAAAAAGATTGGAGCTTTGTGTCATTTACTGACCCATCCCTTGATCCCTGTCACTCTGTTCCTGGCACAAACCCTCATGGGTTTGGCCCCAGCCTTGAGGTTGGCTAACTGGTAAAAATTGCACGCATGCAGGTAAACAACCTTCTCATAGCTCAAAACCCTTGCAACAAAGAATTCTCAAAGGCCTGGTTTGTTTAGGCCTCAGGTTCACATCAACACACCCTCTGGAGCGGTCTTTGATTTTTTCCCTTTGACCCCAAGTCACTCAGCGAGCGCTGTAGAATATATCCTCTCCTGTTGCTAAGTAATTCAGCTTTCTGGTCTTGTGGGCATTGCTGTCTGTCAAGTTAGCTTATGGGTTGTTCCCTGTTAGAAGACCTCCGGCTGTCAGGGCAAAAGGCTACCAAATAATGCAGATCCTGAATCACTGTACATAAAGGCTATTGTGTCTGATATATTCGACAAGACAGGCAGATAAAAAGAAATACAGTTTGTGAACAGGAATGTGTCTTCTAGCACTCATGGCTGAGTAGAAAACGATTACTAACAGAGAACACTCTAGGAACATTGATGCTTGGTAATTGCGGTCTTTGAGGCAAATGGAGGGCCCTCTGCACCCTCTTTTTGAACATTAAATTTGGGTAATGGTTTATTTATTAGTGTATCATAAATAGTCAAGCAACTGTTCATTTGTTTTTCTGCCTGACAAAGGAATGTGTTGTCTTTGTCTGTGTCAATCGGAGTCACATCTGTATATAATATACAGTCAAGCCGGAAAGTCTCCCCACCCCTTTCACCTTCTCCACGTTTTATTACGTTACAGACATATTCTACAATAGATTGAGTTAATTTTTTGTCTCAAAATTCTACACAAAATAGCCCATAATGACAAAGTGAAAACAGGTTTTTAGACATTTGTGCTAATTTATAAAAAATCAAAATGTAAAATATCATATGTACACAAGTGTGCACACCCTTTGATATGACACCCAAAAGTGAGCTGAGGTGCATTTTGTTTCCACTGATACTGCTTGAGATGTTTCTCCAACTTAATTGGAGTCCACCTGTGATAAATTCAATTGATTGGACATGATTGGGGATTGCCAACACCTGCCTATATAAGGTCCCACAGTTGACAGAGCAAACTCCAAGCCATGGGGTCAAAGGAATTATCTGCAGACCTCAGAAACAGGATTGTGTCAAGGCATAGATCTGGAGAAGGGTACGGAAAAATCTCTGCAGCTTTACAGGTCCCAAAGAGCACAGTGGCCACCATCATTCATAAATGGAAGAAGTTTGGAACCACCAAGAATCTTCCTAGACCTGGCCGCCCGGCTAAACTGAGCAATCGGGGAAGACGGGCCTTGGCCAGGGAGGTGAGCAGGAACCCGAGGGTCACTCTGACAGAGCTCCAGCGTATCCTTGTGGCGATGGGAGAACCTTTCAGAAGATCAACCATCCAGGCAGCACTCCACCAATCAGGCCTTTATGGTAGTGGCCAGACGGAAGCCCCTCCTTAGTAAAAGGCACATCACAGCCCGCTTGGAGTTTGCCAAAAGGCACCTAGAGAACTCTCAAACCATGAGAATCAAGATTCTCTGGTCTGATGAAACCAAAATGGAACTTTTTGGCCTGAATACCAAGCGTCACGTCTGGAAGAAACCAGGCACCGCTCATCACCTGGCTAATACCATCCCTACAGTGAAGCATGGCGGTGGCAGCATCATGATGTGGGGATGTTTTTCAGCAGCGGGAACGGGGCGACTAGTCCTGATAGAGGGAAAGATGAATGCAGCTAAGTACACCGAGATCCTTGAAGAAAACCTGCTCCAGAGCGCTCTGGACCTCAGACTGGGGCGAAGGATTACCTTCCAACATGACAACGACCCGAAGCACACAGCCAAGAGAACAAAGGAGTCGCTTCGGAGAAAGTCTGTGCATGTCCTTGAGTGGCCCAGCCAGAGCCCAGACCTGAATCCAATTGAACATTTGTGGAAAGAGCTGGAAATGGCTGTGTACCAATGCTCCCCATCCAACCTGATGGAGCTTGCAAGGATATGCCAAGAGGAATGGGCAAAAATGTCCAGAAACAAGTGTGCCAAGCTCGTAGCTTCTTTACCAAGATGCCTTGGAGCTGTAATCACTGCCAAATGTGCAGCAACCAAGTATTAGGCTAAGGGTGTGTATAGATATGTAACCCCTAACTAACCTATTTTTGTCAGTAAAATAAAATTGCATATTTTCTAAAAACCTGTTTTCACTTCGACATTATTGGCTATTGTGTGTAGATGTTTGAGGCAAAAAATGAACTCAATCTATTGTAGTATAAGTCTGTAACGTAATAAAACATGGAGAAGGTGAAAGGGGTGGGGAGACTTTCCGGCTTGACTGTATAACGGTAGTCCACCAAAAATTTCATACATTCCATTGTGATTACTAAATGGCGGTAAGCACTATTTACGATGTAAAGAGCATACTTTGTTATTTCTGTCATAGTACCTTCTGCACCTACCTTAAAATCAATATGTAAATTCCATTTAAGAGGGTTTTACTGTATGTTCTTGTGTTACTGAAATGGTTTATGCTTACCAACACTTCCCTGAACTTCTGGTGTGCATGATTAGTCAATGAAAACAACATTTTTCATTTCAGTATTTTAATAACTTTTTCCAAAGGTTTGTTGTTGCTTATATTGTTCAATGGTGAAAATAAATGTAAAATGCATAAAAATAAATAATCAAAACAAGTTTATGAATCATCGCTTCAATTATATATTCAATGGTGTGTGTGTGTGTGTGCGTCTGTCTGTCTGTCTGTCTATGTGTTTGTGAAGCCCGTTAGTGTGGTCAGACAGGTTTCCTGGGATTTTACCGCTTGGATTACTGAATAATAAAGATTTTTGTAAGCCTAGTATCTGGAGTCTATAGCAGTAGCATGATGCATCTCCATCTCTTTGCCCCTCTCTCCATTCTTCCGCAAATACGTCTCCCTGGCCCTGGAGCCCAGGACTAAAAACCCAAAACCTGACTCAACTGAATTTATGTCTCAACCCTGACAGTGAGCCTCTGAATCTTCAGCCGTCAGGCTCTTTGCCAATCCAGATACTGAATGCCGGGCCTCTTCCCGAAACACAGGGTTTTTTGCATTAAGCTCTAATCTCCATGAAATGAAGTATATCTGAGCTGACACGAGTGCAGACAGACGATCAACGTTATTGAACGTTGAAACAATTTTGTTATTGTTTCTGGTGCAACACACAGTGCCACTAAACAAGACGCTCTGTCAGCAGATAAGTGTGTTGTGGAGTAAATCTAGAGCACAGAACGTGGGGGTGAATTATAGCAGCAGGTAGTTCTCTATTAAAAATAGAGAGTGCGGAACATGGGCACTGTTCAACGCTTTACAAACGCTGACAGCACGTCAAGGTGATATTGTTCATTTCATCGCTGATGCTGATAAGACGAATCACACAACATGCATTCTGGTTATAGCCACAGCCTCTTTTTTGGATTTTGATTGGTCAGGTTTCGTTTGTGCACTGAAATGTTCACTTCCATAGAGCACCATTTTGCTTTACTTGATACTGCTTATATTGCAAAATACTTTAAACTGCATGAAGTTTTATTAGGGGTCCAAGCAGCACAGCTGCTGGAACTGTACTATTTTTGTTCGGATACTTTTTAGGGGTCCAAGCACCACAGGTTCATACACTAAGTTGATTGTGCCTTTAAACAGCTTGGAAAATTCCAGAAAATGATGTCATGGCTTTAGAAACTTCTGATAGGCTAAGTGACATTATTTGAGTCAATTGGAGGTGTACCTGTGGATGTATTTTAAGGCCTACCTTCAAACTCAGTGCCTCTTTGCTTGACATGATGGGAAAATTAAAAAAAATCAGCCAAGACCTCAGAAAGAAAATTGTGGACCTCCACAAGTCTGGTTCATCCATGGGAGCAATTTCCAAATGCCTGAAGGTACCACATTCCTCTGTACAAACAATAGTTCGCAAGTATAAACACCATGGGACCACGCAGCCGTCATACCGCTCAGGAAGGTGACGTGTTCTGTTTGCTAGAGATGAACGTTCTTTGGTGCGAAAAGTGCAAATCAATCCCAGAACAACAGCAAAGGACCTTGTGAAGATGCTGGAGGGAACAGGTACAAAAGTATCTATATCCACAGCAAAACGAGTCCTATAGCGACATAACCTGAAAGGCTGCTCAGCAAGGAAGAAGCCACTACTCCAAAACCACCATAAAAAAAGCCAGACTACAGTTTGCAACTGCCCATGGGGACAAAGATCTTACTTTTTGGAGAAATGTCCTCTGGTCTGATGAAACAAAAATTGAACTGTTTGGCCATAATGACCATTGTTTGGAGGAAAAAGGGTGAGGCTTGCAAGCCGAAGAACACCATCCCAACCGTGAAGCACGAGGGTGGCAGCATCATGTTGTGGTGGTGCTTTACTGCAGGAGGGACTGGTGCACTTCATAAAATAGATGGCATCATGAGGAAGGAAAATTATGTGGATATATTGAAGCAACATCTCAAGACATCAGCCAGTAAGTTAAAGCTTGGTCGCAAATGGCTCTTCCAAATGGACAATGACCCAAAGCATACTGCCAAAGTTGTAGCAAAATGGCTTAAGGACAATGTATTGGAGTTGCCCTCACAAAGTCCTGACCATCAATCCAATTGGAAATTTGTAGGCAGAACTGAAAAAGTGTGTGCGAGCAAGGAGGCCTACAAACCTGACTCACGCCCCGAACCCACCAGACGCTCAAGCGCACAGACGCTTATTGCGCACGGAGACTTGAGCAGAACTGAACCCACCAGACGCTCAAGCGCACAGACGCTTATTGCGCGCGGAGACTTGAGCAGAACTGAACCCACCAGACGCTCAAGCGCACAGACGCTTATTGCGCGCGGAGACTTGAGCAGAACCGAACCCACCAGACGCTCAAGCGCACAGACGCTTATTGCGCGCGGAGACTTGAGCAGAACCGAACCCACCAGACGCTCAAGCGCACAGACGCTTATTGCGCGCGGAGACTTGAGCAGAACCGAACCCACCAGACGCTCAAGCGCACAGACGCTTATTGCGCGCGGAGACTTGAGCAGAACTGAACCCACCAGACGCTCAAGCGCACAGACGCTTATTGCGCGCGGAGACTTGAGCAGAACTGAACGCACCAGACGCACAACGGCAGAGCTTTTTCGGAAGCGCATTCCATGAACGACAGAGACGCGATATACAAATAAACAGCGTATGCATCCTGGATTTGTGAGCTTCGCTTAAGCTATTACATATGTCTTACTGCTTGACAGGTTAATTAAAATGAAAACTTGCATCCTGTCAATATATTAGTACATGGGAAAATAGCTACACATGAATCAAACCAACAAACAAATCTTCAATGGCTGGCAGCAAATGGCCTACTTTTGATATTTACTTCGTAGCCTGTAATAATGTCATTATAACAAAATCAGTTGAGTGATTACCTTATCTCACAATATTAATATATAACTTTTTTTTTCAGTACGAGTTGTAAACAGGAGGAAGGCAATTGCGGTTTACCTCTTGCTCCGAATGCTCCTGAGGAGGATAATAATGTGTTATATTAAAACAAATATCTAAACTATATTGAATGTTGTTTTTTAAAGCTAAATGTAGCAAACAAGACAATTCCTCCTTTATAAAGTTCACTTTATATAATTTATTTATTTATTTGGGACAGTAATCAACATTTAATTATAGGAGAATTAGCAGCTATTTTGATTCTGTAGTACCTTAAATCGATACAGTGATAGCAGTATAATAAAAACAGAAGTAAGCATAGTCTTAATTAATTGAACATATATATATATATATATATATATATATATATATATATATATATATATATATATATATATATATATATTTGTATACTATAATAAAGAAAAAGCATTATAAAAACGGGAATAACTGGTTATATGCAAAATGTATGACTTGATTTAACTTCATTCATCCCACAATGGTGAATGTCTCTGTTCCCTTTTTCATTAGGGCCTATATTAAAATATAGCATGCATTAAAATAATTAATAACAATAGTAAACTATTAGTATGTTGAAAAACATCAATATGTGGTGATATGATGCAGATATTGTGCATATACAATGTATTTCTATGCTATTGCGCATGCGGATGCCCAGAAAATTCCGATCTGTCCGCCCGCCAGCCGTGCGTGCGTGGCCGGTGAGAACCGCGGCAATTCGTTAATATGGGAGCGGAAGTGAAGCGCAGCAGCGTGTGCGCGTGTGCGTGCGCTTGTGCGTCTGGTGGGTTCGGGGCGTCAGTTTCACCAGTTCTGTCAGGAGGAATGGGCCAAAATTCCAGCAACTTATTGTGAGAAGCTTGTGGTAGGCTACCCGACAGCGACAATTTAAAGGCAATGCTGCCAAATACTAACATTTTTAGTTAGTACATATATTCTCTTTTGAGAATAGTATATGAAATGTTATGAGACTGATTTATTATACAAAAACTATGCCACCAGTTGTATAAGGATGGTAGTGGGGTATTAAAGTGACGGTACATAAGTGACGCCCCATGTATAGATGTAAATGAATATTCCCTACAAAAACTACTCCTACAAAATCTGACAAATTTGCACAGAATTTGCTATTTTGACTCAACTGACATGCCTTCATAGAGGTATCACTTTTCCTAGGCCTACGCAAAACAAATAGCCGAGTGAAGATCCGGATGAATTATTTATTTTGAATTGTCTTAAAAATGCATCTCCTCCTTCAATAATTAATGGATGGGTAAAAAATATGGTATTTTGTCTCAGCTCATATACCTTTTCCAGTGGTTATGTCAAAATATAGCTGAATGATGTTCCAATGAATTTGCAGTGTGGCTTATCACATAAATGCTCATACTTTGAAAACTGTTTGGCATAAAGTTATGAAACTTGGTGGGATGACAGAGTTAGATTAAGACTTCAGTCACAAAGACTTAGCCCAATCCAACCACATGGTGGCGCTACAGATATCATGTGGTCAAAAAAATCATGTTTCATTGCAGATTTCAAATTTGCAACATTGACAAAAGGAACATATATTTGTCCTTTTTGGGTCAACTCTGTCCTGATTAGTCCACTATATTGTATTATAATACTCATCTATTACTTTTATGGGTTCAAAATTCACAAAATATCTCTGATTCATCAGGGAAGTTCATGGCGTAGTGCAACATCTCAGTTGGAACAGATATAAATTTGTGATCCAGCATCGTAAAACTGTGTTTGGCAGCTGTTGCTTATGCTGCTTGGACAATGGGAATTGCTGTTTGCAACTTTATTATTATTATTTTTGTTGTTTATAACGGTGTACACAAGTAAAACAAGCTGTACAATAAAAATGTCAGGAATAATAAAGGAGAAGGAATAACTCTGACCCTCAGATTTTCCTCTGATCTGATGACTGTCATATGTTCATAGTTCATATGACTGTCCTATATCTTTTAATAACAAAAAAGATTTAATTCTAACAATTTATGTGGAAAAACTTAACCTGGGAAGTCTGTTTCATCAGACTAAAGTTGCAGAAATTCAGTTTTATCTGAATTCAGTTAAAATGCAGATCCATCCAGTTTTATATATTTATTTATTTATTTAGTTTAATATCACTGAGACATTTGAGGATATTGTTAAAAAGGTGTGAATAATACTGTGTAATTAAGTAATACTGAGCATTAAAAATTTAACTGGAGTGAATGAGGATGTCTGGATGTCCATTACAATGAAGAAAAACAAGAAGAAGAAGAACAAAAAGAACAAGAACAAGAAGAACAAGAACAAGATAAACAAGAAGAAGAACAAGAACAAGAAGAACAAGAACAAGAAGAAGAATAAGAACAACAAGAACAAGAACAAGAACAAAAACAAAAAGAAGAGGAACAAGAAGAAAACGAAGAACAAGAACAAGAAGAGGAACAAGAAGAAGAACAAGTAGAAGAAGAAGAAGAAGAAGACGACGAAGAAGAGGAGCTCTGACTGCTCTTTGGAAGTCCCAATCTGTCCTTCCGTCTGTTACCGAGACAGTGGGTGGGAGCAGAAATCCTCTTCAGTCACTGTGGGGCACAGTAGTTACTACACAGGCATTTGAAAAGATAAAAATAAAAAGGTAGGATAGCTGGGGGATAACTGACTTATGGTGTAAGAGGATTACAGGGAATTATTTTTCATTAAAAAGAGGGCTTTGAGAAGGGGGGTTTGAAGGGGGCTGATGGGGAACACTACACACTCCCTCTGGGCTCCGTTTACAAGGAGAATGCTTTTGCTCTCTACATGATTGTTGTGGAAGGCAAAGGAGCCCCGCCTTAACTTCCATCACATGCTAATAAGCTTTCTGACTGTATAAGCCTCACCGGCGTTTTGTGACACATTTATTTCAATATTGTGTTCATCTATACAAATACCTTTTTTTTCTAAAGCTTCTGTTGCCATTACAGATAGGATACTGTATGACTTTAGGGTAACCTGGCTGTGCTTTCCAGCTTCAGCCTGTAAGTTTACAAAGTGCTGTCCCTTGCAGCCTGGTAGATAAACAGGAAGTGCTGTTTGCCCATATGATCTATGTCAGGGATGGGCAACTTCAGGCATCGCAGGCCGGTGTGTACGCCTGTTTTTTTCTGCCACCAGTCACCCTGCCTCAATCAGCTAATTAGTCATATAGACCAACACCGATTCACTTGTAAATTAGACAACAATAAAACACTACAATACATGCATACAGGCACAAGAACATCCATCAGTTGCTGTTCATAAAATGGAATGTACTGAAAATATCAGATTGTGTAAATGATTGGGCTAATTAAATAATTGGTAACTGGTGGCAGCAAAAATCTTCATACAAAAAAAAACTATGAAAACCCTGGAGTTTCCCATCCCTGATCTATGTGCTGGAGGAATGAATATATATGATCTAGTATATATCTGGAGATGTGGATATCTAGCTTCTGGACTGCACCAGCGCTGTTGGCTCTCAGGGTCTCATGGCCCAAATATGAATCCTGTGAATAAATTGAGCACTGTGGCATCCTTGTGATCGTAGAGTTCAGCAGATTTATTAAGCTGAACATCCAGGAAAATGTATGCAAAAAGGAACTACAGAACCATTCAAGACCGTTTCCATGGTGCTGAAAAAGATTCCAGCAAGGCACTTACGGAAGGGACTTACATTATAAATAAATAAATAAGACCACTCAACCACAAATGAATCAAACACAGAGCTTTTACAGGATTGACTCTATTGTTACTCCCCACATCAAAAAGAAGAAGTGAAAGATTCCCAAAGGGGAAAATATTAAAGTGGAAAATATTTTAAAGGCTGAAATAAATAGAGGTATGTGATACAGACTGATGTGTGATCTAAACACTTTCTGTGGACACAGCGCGGAAAGCAACAGACAGGTTTTCCTCAGCATCTTAACACCACAGAGCGTAAGCAAGATAACTGCAATGTGCAAACACCCCCACCCCCACCCCCCACAAACATTTTTGTTTATTAATTAATAAATGCTTTCTTTTAATTTTCAAACTTCTCTTTACAAATACTGGAATTGGTTTAGTTTATTTGCATTCAATGTAATTTTTTTATGGTGAAGTTTTCCATCAATCTGGTCACACAATATACTGTTTGAAAGTGTTAAAACATCAAAACCATCTCTGTTAAATATTTTCCAATGTTATAGCGACAATGATTCCTTATTTTGTAACATGACATGTCTGTAGTCAAAGGGGTTCAAGAACAGTAACCATTTTATTTTCGGGCTTGTGTTCAAAAAAAGTGGTGCTTGAGTAGGGGGTTTTTAATTATTGGGGACTGACATCCTGATGCAGATATTTTCCTTTTCAACAATGACTTCATGATTCTTGGCCTTGTGTGAACTCAACAACAATCATTTCCCAAAATGCATTCACAGGTTTTGCTTCTAAACATTGTGAAGAATTCATTATTTGTTAAATGTAGTATTTTTTAAAATTACATTTCTTAACGTTATTTCTGGGCCACAGAACGTCTCTGTCATGTAACATAGTTGACTTTGCTTCAGTTGTGTGAACTCTGACCCCTACCCATTCCACAGAAGCCAGTGGTTGCCTCTAAAATTTATCACTGATGACATCACAAACATCAAATGCACATCATGCGGAGTTTAACACCCTACATGTATAGTTACTGCATTGTTGTACTCTATGCACCTTGTTTTCAACGCAGCTTGATGTGGGTGAACATTCTGGTACAACATGGCTGCTTTTCACCCGAGTGGGAGAAACATATTTGTACTGGTGCCCCCTTCACTAAAGAGCATTTTGAGATCCTAGGCTAAGATATAAGGCACTCTATAACCTTATCTAACTGTGGTTTTAAATGGAAACATTAAGGGAGTAAAGCCTCACATGATAAAGCCTCACAGGGTAAAGACTCATTGAGTAAAGCCTCACATGATAAAGCCTCACAGGGTAAAGACTCATTGAGTAAAGCCTCACATGATAAAGCCTCACAGGGTGAAGGCTCATTGAGTAAAGCCTCACAGGGTAAAGGCTCATTGAGTAAAGCCTCACAGGGTAAAGGTTCATTGAGTAAAGGCTCATATGCTAAAGCTTCACAGTGTAAAGACTCATTGAGTAAAGCCTCACATGATAAAGCCTCACAGGGTAAAGGTTCATTGAGTAAAGTATTACATGGTAAAGCCTCACAGGGTAAAGGTTCATTGAGTAAAGTCTTACATGGTAAAGCCTCACAGGGTAAATGCTCATTGAGTAAAGGCTTACATGATAAAGCCTCACAGGGTAAAGACTCATTGAGTAAAGCCTCACATGGTAAAGCCTCGCAGGGTAAAGCCTCACAGGGTAAAGGCTCATTGAGTAAAGCATCACAGGGTAAAGGCTCATTGAGTAAAGGCTTACATGGTAAAGCCTCACAGGGTAAAGGCTCATTGAGTAAAGGCTTACATGGTAAAGGCTCATTGAGTAAAGCCTCACATGATAAAGCCTCACAGGGTAAAGGTTAATTGAGTAAAGGCTTACATGGTAAAGCTTCACAGGGTAAAGGCTCATTGAGTAAAGACTCACGTGATAAAGCCTCACAGGGTAAAGGCTCATTGAGTAAAGACTCACATGATAAAGCCTCACAGGGTAAAGGCTAATTGAGTAAAGCCTCACAGGGTAAAGGCTCATTGAGTAAAGCCTCACATGATAAAGCCTCACAGGGTAAAGGCTCATTGAGTAAAGCCTCACAGGGTAAAGGCTCATTGAGTAAAGCCTCACATGATAAAGCCTCACAGGGTAAAGGCTCATTGAGTAAAGCCTCACAGGGTAAAGGCTCATTGAGTAAAGCCTCACATGGTAAAGCCTCACAGGGTAAAGGCTCATTGAGTAAAGGCTTACATGGTAAAGCCTCACAGGGTAAAGGCTCATTGAGTAAAGCCTCACATGGTAAAGCCTCACAGGGTAAAGGCTCATTGAGTAAAGCCTCACATGGTAAAGCCTCACAGGGTAAAGGCTCATTGAGTAAAGCCTCACATGGTAAAGCTTCACAGGGTAAAGGCTCATTGAGTAAAGCCTCACATGGTAAAGACTCATTGAGTAAAGCCTCACATGGTAAAGCCTCACAGGGTAAAGACTCATTGAGTAAAGCCTCACAGGGTAAAGACTCATTGAGTAAAGCCTCACATGGTAAAGCCTCACAGGGTAAAGGCTTATTGAGTAAAGCCTCACATGGTAAAGCTTCACAGGGTAAAGGCTCATTGAGTAAAGCCTCACATGGTAAAGACTCATTGAGTAAAGCCTCACATGGTAAAGCCTCACAGGGTAAAGCCTCACAGGGTAAAGGCTCATTGAGTAAAGCCTCACAGGGTAAAGCCTCACAGGTTAAAGACTCATTGAGTAAAGCCTCACATGGTAAAGCCTCACAGGGTAAAGACTCATTGAGTAAAGCCTCACATGGTAAAGCCTCACAGGGTAAAGGCTCATTGAGTAAAGCCTCACATGGTAAAGCCTCACAGGGTAAAGGCTCATTGAGTAAAGCCTCACATGGTAAAGCCTCACAGGGTAAAGGCTTATTGAGTAAAGCCTCACATGGTAAAGCCTCACAGGGTAAAGGCTCATTGAGTAAAGCCTCACAGGGTAAAGGCTTATTGAGTAAAGCCTCACATGGTAAAGCCTCACAGGGTAAAGGCTCATTGAGTAAAGCCTCACATGGTAAAGCCTCACAGGGTAAAGGCTCATTGAGTAAAGCCTCACATGGTAAAGCCTCACAGGGTAAAGGCTCATTGAGTAAAGCCTCACATGGTAAAGCCTCACAGGGTAAAGACTCATTGAGTAAAGCCTCACATGGTAAAGCCTCACAGGGTAAAGGCTCATTGAGTAAAGCCTCACATGGTAAAGCCTCACAGGGTAAAGGCTCATTGAGTAAAGCCTCACATGGTAAAGCCTCACAGGGTAAAGGCTCATTGAGTAAAGCCTCACATGGTAAAGCCTCACAGGGTAAAGACTCATTGAGTAAAGCCTCACATGGTAAAGCCTCACAGGGTAAAGGCTCATTGAGTAAAGCCTCACATGGTAAAGCCTCACAGGGTAAAGGCTCATTGAGTAAAGCCTCACATGGTAAAGCTTCACAGGGTAAAGGCTCATTGAGTAAAGGCTCACATGATAAAGCTTCACAGGGTAAAGGCTCATTGAGTAAAGCCTCATATGGTAAAGCCTCACAGGGTACAGGCTCATTGAGTAAAGGCTTACATGGTAAAGCCTCACAGGGTAAAGGCTCATTGAGTAAAGCCTCACATGGTAAAGCCTCACAGGGTAAAGACTCATTGAGTAAAGCCTCACATGGTAAAGCCTCACAGGGTAAAGGCTCATTGAGTAAAGCCTCACATGGTAAAGCCTCACAGGGTAAAGGCTCATTGAGTAAAGCCTCACATGATAAAGCTTCACAGGGTAAAGGCTCATTGAGTAAAGCCTCACATGATAAAGCTTCACAGGGTAAAGGCTCATTGAGTAAAGGCTTACATGGTAAGGCCTCACAGGGTAAAGGCTCATTGAGTAAAGCCTCACATGGTAAAGCCTCATTGAGTAAAACCTCACATGATAAAGCTTCACAGGATAAAGGCTCATTGAGTAAAGCCTCACATGGTAAGGCCTCACATGGTAAAGGCTCATTGAGTAAAGCCTCACAGGGTAAAGGCTCATTGAGTAAAGCCTCACATGGTAAAGCCTCACAGGGTAAAGACTCATTGAGTAAAACCTCACATGATAAAGCTTCACAGGGTAAAGGCTCATTGAGTAAAGCCTCACATGGTAAGGCCTCACAGGGTAAAGGCTCATTGAGTAAAGCCTCACAGGGTAAAGGCTCATTGAGTAAAGCCTCACATGGTAAAGCCTCACAGGGTAAAGACTCATTGAGTAAAACCTCACATGATAAAGCTTCACAGGGTAAAGACTCATTGAGTAAAGCCTCACATGGTAAAGACTCATTGAGTAAAGCCTCACATGGTAAAGCCTCACAGGGTAAAGGCTCATTGAGTAAAGGCTTACATGGTAAAGCCTCACAGGGTAAAGGCTCATTGAGTAAAGGCTTACATGGTAAAGCCTCACAGGGTAAAGGCTCATTGAGTAAAGGCTTACATGGTAAAGCCTCACAGGGTAAAGGCTCATTGAGTAAAGCCTCACATGATAAAGCCTCACAGCATAAAGGCTCAAATGCTTAAACGCTCACTGTGATACCATTTCCAGGGATTAATTGTACATTTTGCCCATGTACGGTTGTGTTCCAATAAATAGCAGTGCGTTAAAAAAAGTGAATAAAGTGCAAATATTTTTTAATAGCTTTTAGTTCCATATTTCAAATGTAGTGGAAACATTACACATTCAATTCCAAATCAAAGCATTAACAAATTTTATCAAGCCTGCGTTATTCTTTTACAGGAAGCAAAGAAAAGGAATATTAATCTGTTCAAAAAAATAGCAGTGTCGACATTTTTCTCTTCAAACTCAAACACTTACTGTATAAACTGAAGAAATTTTTCAAGATTTAACTTCACTTTAAATTACTGAACTAATATTTAGTGGCATAACCATTGTTTTTTATAACTGCTGCGCATCTGTGTTGCATCGAGTCAACCAACTTCTGGCACCTAGAAACAGGTATTTCAGCCCAGGATGAACAAACTACATTCCACAGTTCCTGTGAATTTTTGGGTTTTGCTTCAGAAACTGCATTTTTAATGTCACCCCACAAGTTTTCAATGGGGTTGAGGTTGAGGGATTGAGCTGGCCACTCCATTACCTCAATCCTTTTTGTCTGGAACCAAGATGTTG
The DNA here is from genome assembly GCA_029718625.1 of Synaphobranchus kaupii. NCBI lineage: Eukaryota > Metazoa > Chordata > Actinopteri > Anguilliformes > Synaphobranchidae > Synaphobranchus > Synaphobranchus kaupii. The sequence continues at coordinate 55,531,795 of CM056380.1, read as the reverse complement.
CTCACTTACTCGTGTGTTTGGGGTCGTTGTCTTGTTGAAACACCCATTTCAGGGGCATTTCCTCTTCGGCATACGGCAACATAATCTCTTCAAGTATTTTGATGTATTCAAACTGATCCATGATCCCTGGTATACGATAAATAGGCCGTAGTATGAAAAACATCCCCATACCATGATTTTTGCGCCACCATGCTTCACTGTCTTCACAGTGTACTGTGGCTTGAATTCAGTACCCGGGGGTCGTCTGACGTACTGTCGACGACCACTAGACCCGAAAAGAACAATTTTACTTCATCAGTCCACAGAATGTGGGCCAATCGATGTGTTCCTTGGCAAATTTTAACCGATTCTGCACATGCCGTTTTTTCAACAATGGTGCTTTACGGGGGGCTTCTTGCTGATAGCTTAGCTTCGATCAAACGTCTTCTGACTGTAACAGCACTTACAGGTAATTTTAGATCATCTTTGATCTTTCTGGAGGTGATGATTGGCTGAATCTTTGCCATTCTGACTATTCTTCTATCTGTTTTAACAGTAGTTGCTCGTTTTCTTCCACGTGTTTCGGGTTTTTATTGCCATTTCAAAGCATTTGAGATCATTTTAGCTGAGCATCCTATAATTTGCTGCACTTCTTTATATGTTTCCCCCTCTCTAATCAACTTTTTAATCAAATTACGTTGTTCCTCCGAACAATGTTTGGAACGGCCCATTTTACTTAGCAATTCAGAAGGAAATATATTTTATAACAATGTGTGAAACATTTGCTTCCCTTCTTCCTTAATAAAGGACAATTAATGACACCAGTTTTTTCACAGAATGAATGAATTCTCTAATTAAACTCCACACTGCTATTATTTTGAACGCGCCCCTTTCAATGAATGAGTCAATTACTCAGAACAAGCAGCGTGCATGTCATGACAGTTTTTCTATTACACTACTACATCTACAAGTAATGTATTTGCCATGCAGAAATATCACTACTACTAATAACAGTGGTTCATCAGGTTACTGATGTTGTACTGCTATTTTTTTGAACACCACTGTACATCCATGCACTGCACACTCATCAGTCATTTTGTCAGGTACTCCTCTCTAGTACCAGGTACAGAAGGAACCCCTTTCACCCTCAGAACAGTCTGAATTATTTGTGACATGTATTGACATGTAGGTGCTGGAAAAATCCCTTGATTTTGGTCCATGTTGACTCAATATGCATAATCGTCATTTATTAATGCTGCAAACCTCCCATTCCACCTCATCCCAAAGGCGCTCTATTGGATTGATATCCACAAACTGTACAGGCCATTGGTGTCAACTGAAGTCACTGTCATGTTTGTGGTACAAGCTTGAGATCATGTGAGCTTTGTAACATAGTGGATTATCCTGCGCAAAGTATCCATTTGAGAAAGGGTAGACTGTAGACATAAAGGGACGCACATGGTCAGGAACAATGATATTACTTATTTAAATTTTTTATTTTTTTTCCTTGTGAAGTCCTTTTCATGAGGACCTTATTGTTATTTTTATTAAGATAATAATTCCATACTATAGTACCATGTCTTCATCTTTTTGCTCTTCGTAAGTGATTAGCATTTGTTTAGCAACCAAAATGACTACATGGGCCTTTAGCTTGAACGAGTCTTCCCATTCTCATACATTCACCTCTCATTAAGGTGTTTTTGCCCACAGAACTGCCGCTCACTAGATTTGTTTTTAGTTTATTCCATCATTCTCTTGAAAAGAGATTGCAGCGTGTGAAAATCCCAGGAGGGCAGCTGTTTATTATACTAAAACCACGTCTGGCACCAACAATCATCCTACAGTCAAAGTCGCTTAGATCTCTTGCCCATTCTAATGTTTGGTCAAACAACTAAACCAATCCACCATGTCTGCATGCTTTATATAGTGACTTGCAGCCACATGATTTGCTGTTTGGAGGAGGAGGCTATTTGCATGAACAAGGAGGCGTACCTAATAAAGCGGCCACTGCGTTTCTGGTTGTACAGTAAATACCACATACACATTTGCAAGGCTCTGCATCCCACATAGGGCATGCAGTTCTTCAGCAAATCATGTGTTCATGCTATTTTGCTGATATCAAATATTAAGGCCAAGGGTCTTTCAATTATCCAACATTTCTCCATTATTTATTTGAATAGTTTTATATTTCAAGCAATTTTGTAAAAAATATATAATTTCATATCCTGAACAAAAACAAAGATGTGGGTGTTACATGTAATTTTCCTCATTCCTGTAATGGAAACCAGACATTATTTTTCTTCCAGTGACAGTCCAACTGGATAAATGACTGATGAAGTGTTGAGAACTAGAAATATTGACAATGAAAATAGATCACGGTCCCATATACCTTAAAGTGGGTTGCAACAGCAACAGTGCTCGACTGAAACGGTATCACACACACGCACGCACACTTAAGTAATATTGTTAGCATCTTGGGGCTCAGCTGCCATTATGAAATGTTTGGTTCTAGTAAAATGATGATGAAGATGATAATAATTGTAAAAATTACCATTTTTATTTTTATTAATATTATTATTTATGAGGGAAATTTGGAATTCTGAAACTGTGGCTCAGTAGGGGACAGTGCATACATGTGGAATTCATTTGTTTTGCTTAATTCTAGCACGTCCTCATGAGTAAATGTACTTTTTGTAAAAGTTCGCAGATGCTTTAAATATGCTTGAGTAAAAACAACATTTCCCCATTATTTATCCAATGTGGGTGTGATATGTAATTTTCCTCATTCCCCTAATGGAAACTAGACATGATCTGGTGAGAGCCCAATTGAATTAATGACTGATGAAATGTTGACAGCTGGAAATATAGACAATGGACAACAGATCAGGTTTATACTTTATACTGCACATTTGGTTGCAAGTGCAACACTGCTCAACTGAAATTTTATGGTATCACACACACAAAGTAATATTATAAATATTATAATATTCTAAAGCATCTTGGGGCTGAGATACTATTATGCAATGTTTGGTAAAATTATGCTTATAATAATTATTATCATTATCAGCATAATTTTACCATTTAATTTATTTTCATGAATTCTACCACATCCACATAAATGGTAAACAGACTTCCAAAAAAAGAATTGCTTGAGCAAAAAGGCTAAAGAGAAGGAATACTCTGAAGGTAACGTAAATGTCTTTATTGGAAGTTGGAGAAAAAAAATTCACATTGGAAAACTGAAGACAGGGTTGATGAGTCATCCCAGTAACCATGATCAGCAGATAACCCAGACGAGAGAGGAGACCAGGCAATCCAGGAAAATCCTTACAAGATCTTAACAACATGATGTGTTAATGGGCAAGATAATTACACACAGACAATGTTAAGATTTCTCAGAAGTGCAGACTTGCAATGAACCATGATCATTATAAAATGCAAAGCGGCCACGCCTTACTGTATTTAATATCACACTTTACTGTCTTTAATACTGCATGTTGTTAATCAAAGCACATTTTCATCTCTGTTCTCTAGTGAGAATAATATAATGTAGTACCACGACACAGGAGGACATTTTTCTGTTAAAGCACAACTCATCTATCAAACCCCACCTCATCTATCAAACCCCATCTATCAAATATTTTTGCTAATATTTCCCAATATTGGTGACATCGGTATACCACAAAGAAACATCTTGATGCAATATGGAACAAAAATAAATAAAATAACAATAAATTAATTAAATAAAACAAAAGTAAACCCGGGATATTAAACCCCCGTCCCCCATAGCTAAAATTCTCAACGGTTCGTGGTTTTGGTTAATCTGAAAACTTGCTGATATATTTATACAAATTATCATCCTTAATTAGTCACGATAAACCCAATTTTTCATGAAATTGAGTTACAAGAATTCTGGACCATCTTATGGACTCAGATTTGCAAAAAATAAAGAAAAAAGTAATAAAATAAATAAATGGATTTCAGGAAACCTTCATCTCAAATATATGCTCTGGTAGATGCCTTCGACCTTGCATTTCAGGGATCTCTTTTCAAATCAGAATGAAAAAGCAAAGTGAGCATATTTACAAACATTTCAGAGTTACCAAGAAACTCTAACTGTGAGGTTCAAAAGTATTGTGGTTTTAAACCTTTCAATACTTTAACTCCAAAGTTTAAATATTTCAAACCTTTGCAAGACTGCACTCATTTCAACACAGCCTTTAGGGCGTGGTTCAAGGTGCGTGTGCTGGATCAATGCAGGTATTCCTCATCACTCATGTCCGAATCATCAGCCTCCACCTCACCCTCAATCACCGATTTCTTTCCTTTGCAACAGGACACCATCAGGCCAATCAGGAAGACCTGTGGGTGGGAACAATATCAAGCCTGTCCGATTAGGGTGAACGAGCGTGAATGAGCCAATGAGTCATGCTCCAGTGTGTGCAACAGGAGGCTTTGTGAAGTGCCCATCGATGGATATTCATCACTTATCCACTCACCCCAATGAAGGCCCAGTTGCCAAAGTAATAGATGGTGCTGAAGAACCAAAACTTGTGGAGGAAGAGGTAGGATCGTGTCACCGTGCACTGATCTGGAAAAACAGGAGGAAAATTGGACTGAGACTGGAGTCACACACCATTCAGAGTGGGAAACCTAGGGGGGGTTATTGCTAAACAACAAACCCGTCTCTGATTCATTCAGTACTCACTGAAAATATTTCGTACGACAAAAAAAATCAACCCCTGGAAAATTTACCTGTTGGCCACTTGGAGCAATACTGAGCAGGTGAACAGGTGCCAATAGCACACACACAACCAGATGATGTAAATATATGAATAAGTAAATAAATAAATACATGTTCCTGGGAGCCAAAGCAGTACAAGTTATTGGTGAAAACACTACATTCATTGTTAAGATAATATGAATTACACTACACTTCAGAGTGAACTATCAGAAAAAGAACAAGACGCAGATAGTTCTTAGGTCAGCCAGGCCCATCAATCCCATGAATGTCCTGAGAGAAATGTAACCTTTAATACATCAAAAAGGGATTTCAGCCTACAAGCAAGAACAGGTATGTAAATAAGTCAACGTACTGCCCCTTTTTAATGGATTTAAAAAAACAATCTTGTTGAGCAGATTTTTCTCATTCTTCTGCCGCATCCAATAACTGACAATAATGTTTGACCTTACTCAGTCATAGCCAGTGAATGCAGAGCATACTCAGTCATAGCCAGTGAATGCAGAGCATACTCAGCCATAGCCAGTAAATGCAGTGCATACTCAGTCATAGCCAGTGAATGCAGAGCATACTCAGTCATAGCCAGTAAATGCAGTGCATACTCAGTCATAGCCAGTGAATGCAGAGCATACTCACTGATACCCAGTGAACGTTTTTCCTCCACTTTTTTTCTGCCTGGCACACAGCTACAACCATGTTATTGATACCGTAAGCTTTTCTTTTAAAAAAAGGGTCATTTTAATACAAGTAAAAAAATTGAATCAGACCCCTCTTATAAGACAAAAATACATAAAACCTGTTTCTCTCCTCAAGGCAATTTGTCTTTCATTTTCTTTCTTCCAGAAGATCTTAACATTTCCCCTCTTTGTAGTTCCGTGCTTCAGTGATTGCTGCTCCACCCAGGGATATGCACTTTGAAAAGCATCGGCCTACTCTCTGCTCTGCGCTCATTAATTTCACAGAAACCAGTGGCCTGTTAGAGAAACCACCCCTCCATGACCCTGTTACGCCTTGTCCATGCCAGCCTGGTGGGAGGCCGGCCAGTGGGCCAAATCAAATTGGCCACACAGCCCTGAGGGAGTCTATATGCTTTGAAAATAACCAGGAAGTGGCATGAAATGTGGAAATGAGGTCTGGGTCACGGTGTGACTGGCTGAAATGCATGATAAATATCAAGAGGATTCTGGGAAAATCACTTTCAATCTTGCTGCAGGGAGGAACATTCTGTTTGCGTTTCCTCCAATAGGGAAGCAGGCTATTTGACATGGTCAACAAATCAGTGTACTGTTCAGGACATTGGGAAGGTTGCTCAATATTGAAGTCAATACATAAAGGATATTATATGGATATTGTATGCTGTAGTCAGTACATAGGAAAGGTTATTTTATGATGTGGTCAGTACATATGACAGGTTATTTTATGTTCTGGTCAGTTCATAGGACAAGTTGTTTTATGCTGTGGTCAGTTCATAGGACAAGTTATTGTATGTTGTGATCAGTACATAGGACAAGTTATTTTATGCTGTGGTCAGTTCATAGGACAGGTTATTGTATGTTGTGATCAGTACATAGGACAGGTTATTGTATGTTGTGGTCAGTACAACACTCAAGTACACTCAAAGGTCCAAGAAAAGCAGAATCTCAACAGCACATCCGACAGGCCAGCAAAGAGGACCCCTTCAGCCAGGGCACAAAAAAAAAAGCCTGTCTGAAATGAACTGGACGTGACAAGGACACAGAGAGCATCCATCGCTGCTCTGCCTGCCGCCTCTGCACACATCTACAGCACAGCTGCACGGGGGACCTGGAGCATTAGCTCAGTCTTCTCTCTCTCAAGCTCAATCACAGCCTCCCAGGTGGGGTTTCCTCTTTTAATCACGCTGCCCGTTCATCAAAGGGCCGGCCGACCCCTTGAGACACGTAGGGTGTCAATAACCTTCATGATATACAGCGCACACACACACACAAACACACATAAACACCTCGTTCACAAGCAGACCCAGCACACACACTACCAAGCGGCCCTCCTGGGAGATGCTGTGACGTTAACGGTTAAGGCAGAAGCCGTAGTAACGATGGTAAAGCGACGGGGCAGCGGGAGGAAGTGGGCGCGTCAGACAGAGGCCAGGCATCAGACCGTTTCTTTTCATGTTTTTTTTATTTTTTATTACTGTATTAACATTCTCCTCCCCGCTCCGCGAGCCAGCCGGCTGTTGAAGGCGGGATGCGGTTTTCTGCCCACTGCGCAGAGCGTCAGCGTCAGGCGCTTTGGCCTTGCCACGCCACGCCACAAGGGGCTACGAATTCCGCCGTCTCACGGGCACACTACAGTGTTCGGGGACGTTCAGCTTGCAACCATCCGAAAAGCACGATTGCTTGCTCTTATTTTTAGGCAATACATCCCATTCACGGCGAGATCATGTAATTACACCGTACACCAGTGTGAATGAGTCATAGCACACAACGGATTATTTAAGTCTTCCTGAGGTCGGGATTCAGGTTATTCACACAAGCAGCTATTTTGGTAATTACCAAGTGTTTCAGAGCCTAATTAACTGAGCAAACAAAGCAACAATTCTATGGAACTGCACCATCATCCTGAAGGATACCAGATGATTTGTTCTCTATGTGAATTTGTGAATGGTTCATTATTTCTTTATGCACCAGAAAGAAAATCACCCTTTTCATCTAGGATTGGTATTTTCTCATGCAAAGAAATGTACAGTGCATACCTCCTGTAAATGGCAAGAATATCCATTATGTTGGAGTGTGTGTGTGTGTGTGTGCGCACACCTGGTATGCCATAGGCTTATGGCATCTAAGGAACTCCTGTGTATGTACCTGACCGTGTACATGTGTGTATGCGCATATACAGTGCCCTCCGGAACTGTTGGCAGGCACACTTGGTAACGATGGGAAAATCGATCGTTGTGGATGGATCACTGCAAGGGTTATTTCTTCGGACTCATTTTCCTATAGAACTCTATGGGGAAAAAAGTCAGGAGAAACAACCCTTAAAGTGATCCATCCACATCTACTCCATATCTGGCAACAGAGTGATGGTTTGGGGCTCGTTTGATAGCTCAGACCCTTGATAACTTACAACCATTTAGCCAGCCATGTGTTCCATACTGTACCAGTGTAATTTACAGCTGAATCTAGTCTCACCCCCCAATTTCCATAGAGATCCATTCAAATGCAGAGAGGTTATAGTATCGCTTGTAACAGTACCTGAAAATAAGATATCGACAGTTTTTTGATGTTGATGGTCACAGACTTCAGGAAGTAACAGCATGTAAAGGATATGCGACCAAATATGAAATATGATACTTTAAAAATACGTTAAAGCAAAGGGTATGAATACTTATGTAAATGAGAAATTTTATTTTTTTATTTTTAATAAATTTGCAAAAATCTCAAAAAAACTTTTTGCACATTGTCATTATGGGGTGTTGTCTGTAGAATTTTGAGGGAAAAAATGAATTTAATCAATTTTGGAATAAGGCTGTAACAGAACAAAATGTGGAAAAAGTGAAGCGCTGTGAATACTTTCCGGATGCACTGTAAGTCAAATGTCTGAATCACAAATAGCTTAAGCTACGCGGAATTCCGGGAGTAAGTCCCATTTGCGCGTGCTTATCTCAACTCTGAATCTGGCCCCAAAAGATTTACTGCAGGTAACATTTTTTTTCCTGATGCTGAGACTATGGATCTGAATTAAGGGTGTGACTTCTAAATCTTTATTCGCTAAACGTTAACAAAAAAGGTAAACGTTTAAGAAAACGATAAAACACATTTTTTTAAAGCGTGAACGTTACTAAAATATTTTATAGCCATTTCATTATAGTGTCCTATTCTCAGCGTGACTGTCGTAGGTTTGTGTTTATAAGTATTAGTGCTGATCTGGTGTCGGTTGAATTAGATTGTGATAGGGACATTGGCAATATGTTCCTTGATCAGTTCTCAAATAATATAGGCCTCTGCTTGCAAAAACTGACATTCCTTGAAATGCTTCACAAAGAACAGAAGACAAAAAGTGCATCTTTGGCCTCACTTTTTCAAACTTTAGGAAATAAAGTCAAAAGTAAACTTTGACACTGAGCTAACATACTCCCACAGCACTGGAATGATGCGAAATCACGTAAGATCTAAACACTCAACAGTGACTGAGTGAGGAGCTGGGTAGCTCAAATCCGACCACAATTCTCAGCTTGCAAAAGAAAAAAACTAGTCATGAAAACGTGACCAGCGGTGTTCCTGTTGATTTGCGCTCTTATTGCGCTCTTTTGGGGCCACAGTATTTGCCAAGTCCGCTCTGTGGCTGCTTTTGCAACTTTGTATTTAAAAACACATCTTGGCTAGAGTTTTGGTAGCGCGTCAGTCTGAAGTCTGTGTAAGCGTATATATTTGTGCCGTGCAATCGTTTAGCGATTTTCCGAGTTTTGCCCATCCCTAATCTTGAATATCTGTTCTGCAAAACTGACTGCGGCGGTCGGCAACTGAGGCATTCGCGTCTGAGGGAATGACACAGGGATGAGTCACCGAGTCAGAAGAGCAGCGCCTGCTCATTAGGAAGCACGATGAAGCAACTGCACGCAGTCGTTAGCTAATTGCTTCAGCGGTGCACTAAGCGAGCTTGTACTAACGATGTCCCGGTCTCCACTTAACACACGTACACGGGCCTTTCAACAGTGTCTGGGAAGCATGTCGTGTTGCTGAGGAAAAAACAGCATCCATTCCCAAAGAGGAAACTCGTGTCCCTGCCACAGTGAGCAAACTGCAAGGCCTGTAGCCATACAAAGTCATCCCCTCTTACTCAAACATGGCAGCACTTGCAGACTTACTAAAATGTGACAAAAGGCATACGTATCCATACGGAGGGAACAGACTGGTCACAGAGGAGACAGGTAAGTAGAGAGGACAGGCTGCTGTTCCCCTCACAGGCCCCTGGGTGTGGGTATTCCTTTCCAAAAAGCAGGCTCTGCTTGCTATGCTCATCCATGCCTGCTGAAAAGCGGGCGGGCAGCTCTGGACGGCGTTCTGGCAGGAAATCGAAAGAACCGAAAGCGGCTAAATAAAAGCCAAAGGGAAACGGCGATGAAGCGGTCAGAACGGCAGAGGAGACAGGACGTCTTAACGAGAGAAAGAGAGAGGGAGGGAGAGAGGGAGGGACAGAGAGGTAGAGAAGGAGAGAGAAACTGGGTCAGTAGTCTAGCTAAGTGCAGTACAGATTGAACCTGGATGAATGGCATAGAAAGGCAGTAAATGCATGTAAACTATACGCTGTCTCTGAGATAAAGAGCAGCGTGTCAGATCAGATCCCATACACAAACACAGCAGGGGATTCTGCCTGCTGCTATTTACATCCAACTGTATAAATGAAGCATGCTGGCATACATTTACATCCAAAGTATGACTGGGATCAACAATCAATAGCCCATTCTCCCTAAGCCATCACTTGAAAGATGTTTCTATAAATGGTGTCTTTATAAATGGGGTTTGAAGAGGGGGAAAAAAGGATAAAGCACATTTTGTTTGAGCGTTACTCAATTTTAACATGACAAGAGCTGAGGCCCTGCTCCTCCCATTAATGGCGTGTAGGAGACAGAACCGAAAAAATACTGGAAGGAAATGATTATGAAATGATCAATGGTACATATTTCATACAGGAATTTGTCCTTCGTGTCAAGTGGTACAAAAGACATTTTTTATTTTCACAAATGACCTTTTCTAATTCGTACTGCACATTTGTGTGACATGACCTAGCCAACGCATGATACCATGTCCGTTTTTAAGTTTAAATTTTCAGTGCAATTTCTTTCATTGGAGAGATTAATTTACTGCGAAAAAATGCATTACATTTGAAGATTTGCCTGCAGTACCATAAAAAAAGCAGGTATTGATGGGATTTTTTCCCCCTTGTAATGATAAAAATAAATGACACGCGCTCACAGAAGTTTCCAGCTTCACTCTTCATTAAAAAGGAATAAAATAAAATAGATAATAAAACTACTTAAAAAAATAATAATACAATGGGACCCTTGCTCTTACGCCTTTCATTCACACTCTAAAGTGTCGGTCCAGGATCTGTCCGTGTGCAAGAGGCCTGGAATCCCTAAAACATGTAATTTCTGGCTATATCAGGGCACCATCTGGAGCGTTCCGTCTACAGTCCTGCAGTGAGTCTTCTCACGCTGTCCCTCACGCTGATTTAAACAGGAGAGCCGGCCCACATAATAGGCAGGCAGCCAATCACATTGCAGGCCCTTCTGCAAACTGTCACTAGGAACTCTTGACAAAGAGGCCCTTTATAACATCGCTGTTTGGTGCCTTAAGAACAGTTTCAGCCCCACTAGTGCAATACAATAGACAGGACAGTGTCAGCAAACTGAGGGTGAAACAGTCCATAGCGATCTGGAGCTTGTGGTTAATCACAGCCATATACTATGGAGCCGTTATTGCTACAGCATTCATATTTGCCATTATTAACACTACATAAAACATTCCAATAAAGTAGGATATACTCAGCCCTTTCTGTAATAATCTCAGTGCAGCATACCTTGTGGTGTAGAATGCTGGCAGGCTACCTGAGCCTCCTTCCGTTAACTAGTCTGTGAGAACTTCGATTGAAGTGCATTGCCAAAAACGGTGGATTTAGTATAAAACATTTTTTCCTTATTAACTGCTATGACACAGTGTTTTTGCACACAAAGAAAACCTAATTCCTCTCGCTCACTTACGAGACAAATTCAATTTACAATGCAACTAATTGTCATCTGCAACTCCTTAGCTTCCTAATGAATTTAGCGGCAATTTCGATTAAGTCCTACTCTAAACAGAACTAATGCACAAGTGAAAAATAAGGCTCATGTAGCAGGCTGTAGGCGAAGAGCGTGCCAAGCTCACTGCCTTAAATCGATGGGTTGACCGCAGCTGGGACTACGAGCTATTTGAAATGAGGAAAGGGGTTTGCTAATGAACAAACTGTATAATTGGTTTTATTCAAGTGCAAATGAAATAAAGACACTAAGGCATTTCTCACAAAAGGCATTACCCATGAGTGTTTCCAATCTTTCTGTAATCCACATATTTTTTTTAAAAGTACTTACAAAACAAAATTTTAGTTCCATCACTGCAACATCCTCCGTCAATTCAATAGACACGCACACTTTCTCCTCCAAAATGGCGTTCTGGTAGCTGTAGTTTTTTTCACTCCACGGTCCACCATCTAGTGTGTCAGGGAAGTGCACTTCTTGTGCGGGTGGAGGAGGCAGACTACAGGTGTCCGACAGAGGAATCCCTACTGTGGCCAGACCAGAGACAATACTGCAGACAGACACACCCCTAAGGCCAACTGCTAATGATGCCCTGTGAGACTACCGCATACTGCAGACCACAGGGCACATCCACATACTGCAGACCACAGGGCACATCCGCATACTGCAGACCACGGGGCACATCCGCATACTGCAGACCACAGGGCACATCCGCATACTGCAGACCACGGGGCACATCCGCATACTGCAGACCACAGGGCACATCCGCATACTGCAGACCACAGGGCACATCCGCATACTGCAGACCACAGGGCACATCCGCATACTGCAGACCACGGGGCACATCCGCATACTGCAGACCACAGGGCACATCTGCATACTGCAGACCACGGGGCACATCCGCATACTGCAGACCACAGGGCACATCCGCATACTGCAGACCACAGGGCACATCCGCATACTGCAGACCACGGGGCACATCCACATACTGCAGACCACAGGGCACATCCGCATACTGCAGACCACGGGGCACATCCGCATACTGCAGACCACAGGGCACATCCGCATACTGCAGACCACGGGGCACATCCGCATACTGCAGACCACGGGGCACATCCGCATACTGCAGACCACGGGGCACATCCGCATACTGCAGACCACGGGGCACATCCGCATACTGCAGACCACGGGGCACATCCGCATACTGCAGACCACGGGGCACATCCGCATACTGCAGACCACGGGGCACATCCGCATACTGCAGACCACGGGGCACATCCACATACTGCAGACCACAGGGCACATCCGTATGCAGAAGACCACAGGGCACATCCGCAAACTTTCCACTGCTTAACAGCGTTAACAGCGTGAATAACTTTGATTAAGACCAGTCTACTTTTTTTCCAGATACTTCATCGAGCAATGTCACTGTCTAGACATGTAAATCGACAGAGGAACACACGCACCAGAAACAAAATCAAAACCACTCAGGCTACTTAAACAAATAACATTTTCTGGTATATCCAAGGAAAATAAGGACAGAAGGCAGCCTCATATACTTTTAAAGGGTTGGCCTAAACCTACGGTATGAACACATAAAAAAATTTATAAGGAAAACAACCTGCTATGCCATCTGCGGTAATTAATAAAACAACTCCTCACACCTTTGAAGAAAACGGGCCAGATCTTTTGCCAGACACGCAATCTGAGAGCAAACAGAGTGCAGGCTGTTCTTCTGTGGTATCTCTTTCTCTTTCTCTCTCTCCCTCTCCCTCTCCACCTAAATCTTTCTCAGGGCAGAAGGAAACCTGAAATTGCCTGCCCAGGAAAAAAAAGAAAGAGCGGGAAGTGTTAAAAAGGAGGTTAGTGGGGCCAACTCTAGATAAAGCACCATAGTGCCCCACCCCCGCCCCACCGCACCCCCCCCCCCGCCGCACCCCACCCCGCCATCTGCAGCCCCTCAGCGGCTCACCTGGGTTACGGGCCTCTGAATGTGGTGGGCAGATGGTCCTCCACGGCGCTCTGGCCAAAGCAATCACTGCGTACGCTACCGACCTCGTTCACCTTCAAGCCTCCACCATCACTCATCAGCAAATGCTGCGGCGGGCCTTTGGGCCGGCGCTCGCTGGTCTGAGGCATGCATTATTTACCACAGTCCCCCACCCCCCCCTTCCATCTAAACAAATGCGCTGCTGATGAGAAAAGCAGGGGAGACTATTTTCCAGCCTCAGTGAATCTCGTTCGCCCCAAAACCTCTGTCCTGAGGTTTATTTTTCCTTTACACCTTTAACAGATGGGGAAGGAACACGCACCTCCACGCCGGCTAAGTGAGCTCTACCCTTCCCCAGGCTTGGCCCAGCTCTGCTTTTTATTGGCGGGAAAGTACACAGACTTCAACGCCAATCTTCCTCTGATACATTAGGCGCTGTACTTAACAACAGAACTGCCTTTGGAAAATGTCTGGGGAAAAAAAGTAAGGCTTTTCGGAAAACTTTCTTCCTAATGCCATCGGCCCAGGAGCATTGACTTCCAAACAGCAATTTAATGAAGGTCACACCTATTCTGTGGTGAGACAGCTTTGAGGAAATACAATGGGCTGAACACAATCATACAGAGTACTTTTATTCACCTCAGCTATATAATTCTGTGAATAGATTTATTGTAAAAATAATTATTGGCTAAGTCTTTACTTGCTTTTTGTGAAGAGTATGCAAACAGAAAGGTTTCCTCACCCTGAATCATGTGTTCTTGAAGCATGCCAATGTCTTTGCACTAGCTGGTTCTGCCATCATGGTTTTTATCTTCCACTTCTCCAATGCCAGTAGTTAAAAACAGGTAGGCCGACATACAATCTGGCACCATGGGGCTTATTGGACATATGGCGGAACTTTAGTAAGAGACAGTATTTAAACCAATTTACAGGACAATATTTCAAAAATAAACACATGAAAAAAAAAAAAAAAAAAAAAATCAGATTAAATTCCTGTTCCTAAAGCTCAATATGCAAATATCTGGGCTATTAACGACTAAAACCAACTATTAATTGAATGAATCTGCCATTCTACCCATTAATGTTGCTGCTGCTAGTGCTCTTACATTATAAATACCTACACACTTTTTTGGACGTATATTATTTAAAAATCTATTCTTGAATAAGATAGTATAAATGGAGTATCATAATTGTATAAGCCCTCAATAAATAAAACAATCAGTTCTTGTTGGGAGCGTCCTGGTTTGGTCCCCACTGTAGAAAAAAACCTACCTCTTACAGGATGTCTTTAAAAGAAATTGCACTAGATTTAACATTGTTGCAGGGGGACAGGGGAAATGCCTGCTCAAAATGTTTTGTGTTAGTAGGACACACGGCTTTGCCGCAATGTGATAGTCATGATTAGATTTCCATTCAGCCGCTTGAATGAAATGGTGTTTCACATTTGTCCAAAAGTATGGCTTGTGACATCTGCAGTGAAGAACAGCAAAAACAAGACGTATCTAAATTGAAGCCTGAATATCTGAAAAGAATACAAAAGAATGACCTTAAAAGTACAATGCAGAAAAAATCGAGCTTTATATAATATATTATATAAAACGCATGGGATCGTTTTGAGACACAGAGCTTCTGTACATTCAGAGAGTTCACAGTAAGAGTGGGAGGAGACGGTAGAAATCACGCAGAAACCCATGTTTATTTTCACTACATCAATCTTGCTCACTTATCCAAGGCTGTCTGTGTCTGCACAAATCTGATCAAAACAAGGGCTAATTGGTGCTGTGCACCTTCTCTGCCTTCAAGCCAATCAAATAACTAGAGACCACAATTTTCCATGTCGGTTCATACATCTGAACTGCGAGGAGCTTTCAGACGAAACGACGGGTAAACTGGTTGATTGCAACCTCATTCGCCTTTTTTCGCTCCGAAACCGAATCTCCACGGGCGAGCCATCCCGGGCCGAACCTGGGCCCTGACCCGGGCTCGATCCTGAAATGGGGACGTTTTAATTGAATCCTTTATTTAATCGTCTCCTGGGCCGTCAAGCCTAACCGGGTCACTATACCAATCCTGCGTGGCGGCGCACGGTGACCGCGGCCTGACTGATTGAGCCGGCGCGATTTCCGTCCCCCCCAGTCCTCCGTGACGACGCCGCTCCGGCTGAGCGCAGGGGTGCCTGAGGCTTAGCTCGGCTACCTTTTAAATTAAGGAGGCTCAGCGGAGAGCTTCCTTCCATCAAACCCGGTGCAGAGATGCTGAGCTTCTGCCAGCTAGTGGGAGTCAGCAACATGCTAACAAGCTAGGTTTCAGTAACCGTTGTAATTACCATTACGATTTGGCAAGAGAACATGCGTCACTGACCAATGAGGTAGCGGAGCCCACCTTCCAGTCAGGTGTAACTCTCTAAGAAAGGCCTGTGTGCAGAGGGCCGTGGAGCCATACAGGAAGAGGGAGGTGGCGTAAAACTGCAAGAACAGAAACATTCCTCTGTTGTGCAAGACATGCGATGTCATGTCTAATAAACCAATCAGAGGTAAGTGATTACTTTAAGCAAGTCTTATACATACCTTGGGACACGTGAAAATAACGTACAGATGTGTCTCTTCACTGTAAGTATAGCACAGCGGGAGAGAGGGGTGAAGGAGGGATGAGCCATCTCTATCGACTGTGTGAAACTGACAGACTCTAACAGGTCTAGAAGTGCTGGGCCCGGCTCTTATCGTTACCATGCACTCAGGAAAGGAGTCATTTGTGATTGTTCTGGGGAAAACAGGAGCTGAGTACGTCCATCCACTGTCTGCACTCCTTTCTCTAGCTGCAGGAGAGGCTTTCCCTTGCTAATGGCAACATTAAAACAGGACGGGAGGAAGGGAGACGCTCCATTTGCACGCTAAGGTTATTTCACTGTGAGGGAACCACGGTGTACGGCACCCTTAAAGAGTGACGTGTGGTAAACCAGCTCACGTACCTCCTTCTTAGAGCACAAAGCCAAAGGGATGACAACTGACACGTCGCATTGTAGAGTAATCTCTGTGATAATGGCAGAATTAAAATGGATGATTTTTACTTAGAGAAAGTGCGAAGGTTTGCCATGGCAAAACACATATTTTCTCGTACGCTTTGATACCCATCTGCACAGAAAAGAAGCCGTTGCTTAGGAACAGAATTATGACTGCATTCTGAATTCCGAAGGGTACCGCATAGTCCTGTTCATTTGTGTTGTAAGATTCACAAACATCACTAAAAAAATCAGCTAGCATTCTCATTATATTTTGTTTGGACTGCGGTGGAAATGACACGGGCGACACTGAGGTAAGGAGTGGACAGGAAAATCAACCTTCTGGGGTCCCAACACCAAGCGCACGGCAAATACAAACTAAAGACAGCATGTGAAAAGTGGCTGGGTTCACACGCGGACATTTGTGGCTGTTGACACAGTAAGATGGGAATATCTGCAGGTCTGTGCCGAATGGACACCTGCCTGACAGCTGGGGGAACAGCGCAGAACATAAAGAGCAGAATTGTGTGTGTGCTCCCACACATTATAAAATCTGGCGAACGTGTTGTTCCTCATGAACTTAAATGCAAATACCCGACAAAAAATTTAAATATATGGGTATTACAGCTCTACAAGGGCTTTTGCATAATCGTTTACCAATCTACGTCTTTATTTAATGAACAAATACCCTACTTAACAATATATAGGCTAACTGTAGAAACTGCAGCTCAATGTAACGACGCTTATTACTATTTTGGGAATTCCTTCTGGAAACAAGGAAGTAAATAACTAATTGTTAGATTTTACCCGTTGTCATAAAAACACAATACGATTTCTTAAAAGCACTCAACAGTCCCATTACGAACAACAGGACAATTA
Source organism: Synaphobranchus kaupii (assembly GCA_029718625.1). Lineage (NCBI taxonomy): Eukaryota > Metazoa > Chordata > Actinopteri > Anguilliformes > Synaphobranchidae > Synaphobranchus > Synaphobranchus kaupii. Next base: position 55,514,433 of record CM056380.1, on the reverse strand, counting down.
AAAAACCCGCAGGAAAATCAATGCACGCTTCAAAATGAAGCTGCCTTGTCTTGATTCATTCTGAGCCAATGCATGGTTCAAAGCCTGCCTCAGAAGGCAGTTAAATGGAGTATGCTCCTTGCTGGGGGAAATCACCACCCAAGGCTTTCAATCTGAACTCTGAACCACTTGTGCAGATAGCAAAATTCCCCCATCGTGCCTAATCTGATCCACGCTACCGATGAAAATCGTTTTCTCGGATTTCTTTCCCCCCCCATACATGACCCTGTGGCCGAGGGCTTTTTATGACCGGGACAATAACATCAACTGTGTTCAGATCCATCTATATTATACTGATAGTAGGAATAATGGGTCCACCATGACCCATACTCGTGATAATGAAGAGTCGTGTCACGAGGCTGTCGAGGTGTTACGACTCTTACGCCCTCTATCCAGACGTTACAATTCTCACTGCTATCGAAGCGTCACAGTCCTGACATCCCTCCAGGTGTTACAGCTCTGGCTGCTATCGAGATATTACTATTGTTATTGCTGTCGAGATGCTACAGTCAACATGTTACAACTGTCAGTGCTGTACTGTTCAGATGTTACAATCTTCATTATTGTTGAAATTTTACTGCTATCAAGACGTTCCAATTTTTACTGCCATCTATATTCTCAGTGCAGTCGAGACGTTAAAACTGAGATGCAGTACACAAGCAGCATGTAAATAATAATAATAATAATAATAATAAAAATAATAATAATAATAATAATAATAATGCCTTGCATTTATATAGCGCCTTTCTCACCAACCGGTGACTCAAAGCTCTTTACAATGATGAGGGGGAAACTCACCTCTACCACCACCAATGTGTAGCACCCACCTGGGTCATGCAACGGCAGCCATTTTGCACCAGAATGCTCACCACACAACAGCTGAGGTGGAGAGGGAGATAATTATTTTTTTAGCCAATTAAACTGGGGGATGATTATGTGGCAGATTGAAAGAGCCAGGTTGGGAATTTAGCCAGGACACCGGGGAAACCCCTACTCTTTACGATAAGTGTCATGGGATCTTTAATGACCACAGTGAGTCAGGACGTCGGTTTAACATCTCATCTGAAAGACGGCATCTCCTACAGCACAATGTCCCCAGTGGGGCATTGGGGTTTTTATTTGACCAGAGAGAAGATTGCCCCCTACAGGCCCACCAATACCACTTCCAGCAGCAACTTAGTTTTCTTAGGTCTCTCATCCAAGAACTAACCAAGCCCACACCTGCTTAGCTTCAGCCATTCAGCAGGAGCAGAGTGCATGGTGGTATGGCTGCTGGCATAATACTATAAAGAGGGGGAAAAACAGGGCATCAGATCATCCAGTACTGTACACAGCACAGCTTTTAAGAAGCCCCTGTCAGATTGAAGGTCATTAGCTGGGGCCAATAACCTGCAGTGACCTGAGGAACTAGAATACATGGCTGAAAGTATATGGACACCTGCTCGACTACGGGGGCCCAACCATGCACCAGAACAGTGCCTTAACAGGATGAGCCTCCCAGAAGCCCCAGCCCACGGTATATTGGGCAAGGGTAATGTAGGAGCACATTAGCTTTAAACAGGTCTCTTGCTTTGGTGCAGATTGTGCACACGTCACCTCTTTTTCATCCCCTTTAATTTATAGTACTGGTTCTTCTGTACCTGCATCATTATTCTCCATGCCTCAGCTGTAAGAATATATAAAACTCAATAATTCGCTGAAGATAAATAAATTCTACCAACTGGAAATTCATGCAGTAGCGTGTCTTTATTTGGCCTTTACTTCAAATAAAGGCAGTATAGCAGAACAAGCCGTTCCTTATAGAAACAGAACATCTTCACAAAATCGTTGGTAGCCTTTGACTTTTAAAAGTCCTTACATAATCGTCAGCAGGACCTGTAAACTTGTCGACAAGAATATATATTGGAGACAGAGAAGAAGATCTTCAGTTGAAAGTGGAAAACCTCAGCAGAGGGATGACCTCGTAGTTTAACATTGTCCCTCAGGACATTGCTCTTCTATTCTCCTTTGCTTATATAAGAGACCCTTCCCCCCTTCCCTCATACTTGACCAAATAACATGGCTGTGAAAACAGAAAAATTCAAAAACATCGCAAACAAATCTGAAATGAAGGCATTTTCCACGATTTACCTAAAGAGAAGAAGGCCACTCTATTATTAATTTTCCATTTGCTTTGCACAAAGCACTGAAACATCGGCTCCACTCAGAGGAGACTTGCTGGGTGGCAGCCATGGCAACAAACTACATTCTCCGGAAACAAAAGATCTACTGAGTCTGAACCAAACATGGACAGAACAATATTTGCTGGAGGGAAAAAAAGTGCTTTAACAGGAATCGGGTCTTTCATTGCCAAAAAATAAATAAACATTAACCTATCAAAATGAGATGAATGGCTCTCATAGATTAAAAGGGGAGTCCTACTAAGATAGTAGCCTTTATGAAACATCCAAAAATAAACATTGTTGCGAGGCAAATCAATCCATTTGCTTTCAGTATTGGCAATACACATTATGAGTTCATATAATCATCCTGCAAAAATAGAAAAGAGGGGCTTTGATCTCAATACTAAGTAATGCCCAATGCATCATTCAAATTCCTTCAAGTGAATCAGTTGAATTAATCAGTTGAAAGCCTCTGTATTATTAGTACATGATTACATTTAAATGATGAATTTATAAAGAGGCGGACACACTTACAGGAAATTGTGTGAATATTTGCTTTGCCAACAATTCACTTCCATTCAAAACCGTGCAAAGGGCGAATAAACTGCATCATTTCCAGTTGCAAAGCAGATTCGCCATTCGCGTTCACAGTATGAGCTAATAGAAACACTTCTGTCATTACCTTGAAAAAAATCTAAATGGAGGACTCGTTCTGTACAACACCTCTATTCAGGAGTATGGAAACAAAGTTAAAAAAGATGCAGCTTGGTTTGCAGTCAGCCGCGAAACGGGACTTCCTGTTATATTTCTGTAGAGGTTTTAAAGTTTGCTGAAGATATTAGCTGATAACAGCTCATTGCTAACTAACGTTAGCATTCATTGTATCACAGCCGAATGGTAGCTAGCCACTTAGTGTGGACTGTGATGCATGAATGCTAGCTATGAAAAAAGCTACTAGCTGGAATCGTCAGTTAACTTTAAAACCTCTACAGAAATGTTTGCTAACCAAGCTCTGAAAAATGGCTCCCTCTTGCCCAAACTACATGACATCATATGCTGCATCGCTGCGAAACGCAAAGCAAATATCCGCACAATTGTGTGGCAGCCCCTTAAGGCTTGGTACATACAGAAGCAGTTCCGCTTAATGGCTGTACCTCAGTTAAGGGTTTGAACAGCAGTGGACCTGGGCAGGACTTGAACCAGCAACGCCTCCCAATATCCTCTCCCTTCACTGCAACAACCAGTGGCTGCCTCGCGAGAGACCAGGAAGTGCTTGTTACATCCAATGGCAGGAGAGGACACAGAGGGGAATTTGGCTTTGGTACACAGTGTTCGAGCGTGGCCCCACCCACTCTCCTGCCCTCTGACATTTTTCCCACCGCCCACGAGACATAGCACGGAGAGCGGCTGCTGATCGCCGGTTTCCGGGGGCGACCCCTCCCTGTCACATGTGGTCGCCCTGCTTGACACTTCCTCCTTCTCCTCCTCCTCCTCCTCCTCACGGTTGGCCAAGTGACGGCCATTACGCAAGAGGGAGCCGCTTCCAAGCAGAGAGGAGACAGTCTCCAGACTTTGGACGCCATGTGACCAGTATCTCAGACCGGGAGAGACGGAATGAGAGAGCTGGCACCCTCTGAAGCTCGCGCCTCCACCTACGCTGTAAAACGGACAGACTGTGCCTCTCCCAGCAGGTGTAAAAAAGCTCAGCTACTGCCATCTTCGATCTGACCACCACTACACGCTGGCCTGGGATCCACAAATTTCTGCAGACTCCTGTGTGTGTGCGTGTGCGTGTGAGTGTGTGCATGTGTGAGTGTGTGCATGTGTGAGTGTGTGCGGGTGCGTGAGTGCATTCAGCCACAGTGCCCTAGTCAAATGCTGCAAGCCTTCCTGTGATGCAGACTTTACTGCCTCTAATCTTTCAAAAGCACAAATCAATCAACTGTGACTTCGTGGATGCCCTGGAGCGTCTCAATCAAACCCTCCTCCATTAAACTCCCTGCGGGGTCAGGAACAACAGGCCCCGTCTGGGGGTGGGGGATGGGTTTCCGCCTCCCATCCCCTCCCCACATACTGTAAATTACATTTATTGTTTTATATATATACAGTGCCCTCCACTATTATTGGCACTCCTGGTAAAGATGAGTAAAAAGGGTTATAAAAAATGAACCGTTTGGTGAATTAGCTTAATCTCACACTGAAAAAACATACAACCTTTAATTGAAATAAATTTATGAGAAAAAAAATCCCTCATCAAGAAATAATAATTTTTAACAAAATCATGTGTGCCACAATTATTGGCACCCCTGCATTTATACAGTCAAGCCGGAAAGTCTGCACACTCCTTTCACCTTCTCCACGTTTTATTACGTTACAGACTTATACTACAATAGATTGAGTTCATTTTTTGCCTCAAACATCTACACACAATAGCCAATAATGACGAAGTGAAAACAGGTTTTTATAAAATATTCAATTTTATTTTACTGACAAAAATAGGTTATTTAGGGGTTACATATCTGTACACACCCTTAGCCTAATACTTAGTTGCTGCACCTTTGGCAGCGATTACAGCTTCAAGGCGTCTTGGGAAAGAAACTACGAGCTTGGCACACTTGTTTCTGGACATTTTTGCCCATTCCTCTTGGCATATCCTTGCAAGCTCCGTCAGGTTGGATGGGGAGCGTCGGTACACAGCCATTTTCAGCTCTTTCCACAGATGTTCAATTGGATTCAGGTCTGGGCTCTGGCTGGGCCACTCAAGGACATGCACAGACTTTCTCCGAAGCCACTCCTTTGTTCTCTTGGCTGTGTGCTTCGGGTCGTTGTCATGTTGAAAGGTAAACCTTTGCCCCAGTCTGAGGTCCAGAGCGCTCTGGAGCAGGTTTTCTTCAAGGATCTCGGTGTACTTAGCTGCATTCATCTTTCCCTCTATCAGGACTAGTCGCCCCGTTCCCGCTGCTGAAAAACATCCCCACATCATGATGCTGCCACCGCCATGCTTCACTGTAGGGATGGTATTAGCCAGGTGATGAGCGGTGCCTGTTTTCCTCCAAACGTGACGCTTGGTATTCAGGCCAAAAAGTTACATTTTGGTTTCATCAGACCAGAGAATCTTGATTCGCATGGTTTGAGAGTCCTCTAGGTGCCTTTTGGTAAACTCCAAGTGGGCTGTGATGTGCCTTTTACTAAGGAGGGGCTTCCGTCTGGCCACTCTACCATAAAGGCCTGATTGGTGGAGTGCTGCCTGGATGGTTGATCTTCTGAAAGGTTCTCCCATCTCCACAAGGATACGCTGGAGCTCTGTCAGAGTGACTCTCGGGTTCCTGCTCACCTCCCTGACCAAGGCCCGTCTTCCCCGATTGCTCAGTTTGGCCGGGCGGCCAGGTCTAGGAAGATTCTTGCTGGTTCCAAACTTCTTCCATTTACGAATGATGGTGGCCACTGTGCTCTTTGGGACCTGTAAAGCTGCAGAGATTTTTCCGTACCCTTCTCCAGATCTATGCCTTGACACAATCCTGTTTCTGAGGTCTGCAGATAATTCCTTTGAGCCCATGGCTTGGAGTTTGCTCTAACATGCACTGTCAACTGTGGGACCTTATATAGGCAGGTGTTGGCAATCCCCAATCATGTCCAATCAATTGAATTTATCACAGGTGGACTCCAATTAAGTAATTAAGTTGTAGAAACATCTCAAGCAGTATCAATGGAAACAAAATGCACCTCAGCTCACTTTTGGGTGTCATATCAACATGTACATATGACATTTTACATTTTGATTTTTAATAAATTAGCACAAATGTCTAAAAACCTGTTTTCACTTTATCATTATGGGCTATTTTGTGTAGAATTTTGAGACAAAAAATGAACTCAATCTATTGTAGAATATGTCTGTAATGTAATAAAAGGTGGAGAAGGTGAAAGGAGTGTGCAGACTTTCCGGCTTGACTGTATATAGAATAAAGTAATCATTTTTTAATATTTGGTCGCATATCCTTTGCATGCCATGACTTCCTGATGTCTGTGACCCAACCACATCATAAGACTCTTGATATCTTATTTTCTGGTACTCTTACAAGCGATACTATAACGTTTCTGCATCTGAATGGATCTCTATGGGAATTGGGGGGTGGGACTAGATTTAGCTGTAACTTACACTGGAACAGTATGGAACACATGGTTGGCTAAATGGCTCTAAGTCATCAAGGGTCTGATGTATCAAACAAGCCTTAAACCATCACTCTGCTGCCAGAAATACAGTAGATATGGATGGATAACTTGAAGGGTTTCTTCTCCTGACTTGACCATAAAGTTCAATAGGAAAATTTGTCAGGAGAAACAACCCTTAAAGTGATCCATCCATATCTACTGCATATCGGCAGCAGAGTGATGGTTTGAGGCTTGTTTGATACCTCAGACCCTTGATGACTTACAGCCATTTTACCAACCATGTATTCCATACTGTTCCAGCATAATTTACAGCTAAATCTAGTCACACCCCCCAATTCCCATAGAGATCCATTCAAATGCAGAGACATTATAGTATCGCTTGTAAGAGTACCAGAAAATAAAAGAAGTGTTTTGATGTTGTTGGGTCACAGACATCAGGACGTCATAGCATGCAAAGGATATGCGACCAAATATTAAAAATTTAAAGGCAGTCAACTTAGTGTATGTAAACATCTGACCCACTGGAATTGTGATAGTGAATTAAAAGTAAAATAATATGTCTGTAAACAATTGAAATGAGTTCTAATGACTTCAACCTAAGTGTATGTAAACTTCCGACTTCAACTGTATATATATATATACACACACACACACACACACACACACTTTATTGACACTGATATTGAATTATTTTTCTTTTTTGTAACATATGTGAAAACACTATAAGAGTTAGCGAACAGCCAACCTTTATCTCCAATCGGAATACAGCAATACAGTAAACTGTGCGGCTGTGTTGTGTGAGTTTGTGTGAGAGTGCAGGTTTTGGGTATATATGCTGGCCTCTGTGTGCATACGATGTGGCTGCACACTATTTTTCAATGTCCTGTTGGACAGCACATAAAAGGTCTGTTCAGGGCAAAAATAAATGGAACTAGAATGGAGAATATACCTCAAGAGCCTGTGAGTCCTTAACCTATAAGACCAGGGTCTCATTAACCATGTTAAAGTTGTGTGCCTGTAGAGCGGTAGCCTTAGCACACGCTAACACGCTGCAGGCCAGACTGCCTCTGGCAGAGACTCCTCTTCCCAGCTGTGAAACCCGGCCATTGCCATTACTCTGCTCTTATTAAGTGAAGTGTGCAAGAACCATTAGCCTGCTGTCCTACACAAGTAGAGCCCCTTTTCAGTGCAGGTGCCTCGATGTGTCGGACGTCAATTAACATTTAAACAAGAGGGTACTGCTTAGGCGCACTGCAACTTGGCACCCAGGTCCAGCCAATCTAATCGTCTGACAGCTTTTTTGATAACCCTGGAGGAAGCACAAAACGCATTTCACTTAAACACCATTAAAAGTGAAAATAGAGATTTAGCACCTTCATTGAAGTGAGATGATGCTCATTTTTAGATAAATGAATGATGATACTAATTTTAAGGTGAATACCTGAAAGACAGCAATACAGCCTTCGACGCAATCGGCGTAATTTCACTTTGCTGGGTGAAGCATAGAAATTGGAGATCAAAATATTAATCAGACATAATGTGTTTAATTAACCAGCGAGCAACGGATCTGGAAAAAAAAAAAACTGGTCTCTGGTATCTTTTTCACACTTTATCCTTAGGTCATGAGTCCAATGCACTCATGCAATAAATAAAGAAATGATCACAACAGCTGCCCCCCTCCCTCCTCTCCATATGACACACAAAAGTAAGATGAGGCGAGTTGTGTGATGGGGGCGGAAATATAACAGAATCAAAGGAAAGACTGCTCTCCTGATGGACATGAGAGGCGGACCGGTTGGGCTGTAGCCAGCGCTTTCCACGGTGACCCAAAGGCAAGCCATTTGCAGGGGTACTTCATCTCTGATGTTAACCCTGATGAACACTCACTATTAGGAGTTACGGTGACCTGCGGGGCAGAACTGGGCGAGCAGCGTTTGCCTTTCGCAAAACCGGCGCTATAGCACACATGATTAAGCTGGTGTCTCGTCGCAACAAACACAATACGTGGGCCGGTCGCACGCTCACAGCTAGCTGTAGAGCGCCGCTAACTGGATGCTTCAGAAAGGGCCGTTCAGCCTCCGCTGGTTTCTCTCCAGTGAGCGCGCAGAGCCGCGGTTATTGGTGTTACTCATCGGTCTCAAGGCCTCAAATGTTCCATCAGAAAGTCCACGTCTGCTGCGCTCTGGAGTTGCATCTAATATTATTCAATCCACAGAGATGTCAAGGTGAGGAGTGGCGTCATCGGTGCCTAGCAACCGGCTTCACTTTGGGCGAGATGACCATCATCACTGCGCCTCGCTGTGAGTGAAATGACTAACACTCTGCCTCACTCTGAGGAACAAGACACCGGGCATGTCCTTCGCAGAAGGCTCCGGAAAAGGGCTGTTAATATCAGTTATTTACACAAAATGCTGCACTGCTGTAGTCTGTACTCCCCGAGTGAACATATCCAACTACAACTCAAGTGGATGAATATGTGGAAAAGACTAAGATATAAACAGCACACAAACACACTCATGTCCTTACTACTAAAACACAAACATGCTTGTATCACTGGCCTTATAAAGAATAAAAAAAGAAAACACACACACACACATATTCTGAGTGTCATAACACATATGCTGATATCCCTGGCTCTATAATACAAAAACACTCACATCCCTACTGGGAAAACACAGACATGCCAATATTTCTGGTCTGATAACACAAACAAGCTCACATACTAGGTCCCAAAAAGAGAGGGAAAGGATACTATATACGTGTTATTTAATAAGGGTATTTCCTGCATGACCATATTTGTATGCCACCGGTGGCATTTGTAGCCAAAAAGCTCTATTTTGCTCTTATCTGAGAAAAATTCTATTCAGTTCCAATGACGTTTAGCAAACAGAGACCGACTGTGCATGGGTCAAAATACACCTGCAACCTCTTCAAGGCTGGTTCATCAATTATAGTTGTTGTAAACTTTTTCAGTATTTCCTTAATAGTGGAGATGGGTATTTTCAAGTGTTTTTTTATAGCCCTGGCTTGACTTATAAAGACCAAAAACCTTTTCTTTTGTGTTTTCTCTGACCTTCCCCGTGTTGATGGATGACTAAGGGAGTTTGGCATGCGTTCACCACATATTTATACCCTAGTGAAACACGGGTCATGAATGACCACTTAAATACTAAAGTTCCAAAAGCCTAAAGTGAACTTAAAAAAAAAAAAAAAAAAAAAGTTACAAATAAATAAAAACGCTCACATTACATTTTGTTCATAAGAATTTCTAGGGGTGCCAATAATTGTGACACACTAATTTTGGAGGAAAATATTTACTTGAATCATTTTTTTCTGCAATTGAAGGTTATATTTCCCTTATATTTTGAGTGCAAGCACATAAACAAAAATGACATTTCATTGCCGTCTTTTGCTCATTTTCACTGAGGGTGCCAACAGTTATGTAGGACACTATAACTAATGCAGAATGCCATCATGTTGATCCTTTTCTCCTGGTGGTAGTGCATGTTTTACAAATGGCAGGTGCAGAGGCCACGGAGAGCAACAGATTGAGAGGCTGTGATGTTTGGCACAAGGCAAGGCTGCAGTTTTAGCCGTCGAAACTGAGTGCAGCAGACATAGATGGATGGATCTGGACTGGAGGTGCCCACGGAGAGAGGTCCACACTCCACTCACCAAATTCACTGCTTTCTCTGAGAAACTGCACACAGGGAAAATCCAAAGGGCTGACTATCCTAATACCGCAACACAGAACTTTAAGGCAAGGACAGAAGCATAGGAATTTCATTAAGGCAGCTGCTAACTTTTTGAAATATTCTGAAGTGCCTACCATTATAGATCATTATGGACGTACTGTTATTTTTTAAAGGCCAATGCCAATGCTTACTATTACTTAAAATGCAGAACACTGAAAAATAAGACCAATCAAAAGTTTGTGATCAGTAACTGGGGTTTGAACTTTGAATGTGCTGAGGAGAATGATGTCACAACCACTAAAACACTATTTGTTTTACAGGCACTTGCTATGAAACCAGTTTGATCAATGCGAGTATTCCCTCCATATTTCTTTTTAAATGGTTATGATTTATGACATTCTGTCTTTTCTTGCCAAGTGTGAATTTGTTTTTCATAGGTGCACCTGTGAGCCACACTCGGTTTTATTGTGATAAATTTGGCTATATTTCACCAAGTGATAGCCTTCTTCCCAATTAAAAAAAAAATGACTGTGATCATAACTAGGTTGCTGTGATAGCAACATCAAAGGTAATTGCTATGTTTTCTGAATTCTGCCAAATGAGTAATAAAGAAAAACTTGGGACTAGTGCAATATGATCAACAATGGATCCGGATACACTGACATATAGGATAGTTAGAGACCAGATCAAACTGATAGCCACTGGAACCAGTTATGCTAGCTGCCCAGTTTTGGCCACTGTCAATTCACAGCCCTTCTCACAGAGAAAAAGACTCATACAGACACAGCTCTCTCAATTTCAATTCAATTCAATTTGCTCGCTCTCTCTCTCTACCCCCCTCCCTCCCTCCCTCCCTCCCTCCCTCCCTCCCTCCCTCCCTCCCTCCCTATCTCTCCCCCTCCCTCCCTCCCTCCCTCCCTCCCTCCCTCCCTATCTCTCCCCCTCCCTCCCTCCCTATCTCTCCCCCTCCCTCCCTCCCTCTCCCTCCCTCCCTCTCCCTCCCTATCTCTCCCCCTCCCTCCCTCCCTATCTCTCTCCCTCCCTCTCTCTCCCTCCCTCTCCCTCCCTCTCTCTCCCTCCCTCTCTCTCCCCCCTCCCTCCCTCTTCATCCCCTCCCCTCCCTCCCTCCCTCTCCCCCTTCTTCCCTCCCTCCCTCTCCCCCTTCATCCCTCCCTCCCTCTCTCTCCCCCTCCCTCCCTCTCCCTCTTCATCCCTCCCTCCCTCCCTCCCTCCCTCTCCCCCTTCATCCCTCCCTCCCTCTCCCCCTTCTCCCCTCCCTCCCTCCCTCCCCTCTCCCCCTTCATCTCCCCCTTCATCCCTCCCTCCCTCTCTCCCCCCTCCCCCCCTCTCCCTCTTCATCCCTCCCTCCCTCCTTCCCTCTCCCCCTTCATCCCTCCCTCCCTCCCTCTCCCCCTTCTTCCCTCCCTCCCTCCCTCCCTCCCTATCTCTCCCCCTCCCTCCCTCCCTCCCTATCTCTCCCCCCCCTCCCTATCTCTCCCCCTCCCTCTCTCTCCCTCCCTCTCTCTCCCCCTCCCTCCCTCTCCCTCTTCATCCCTCCCTCCCTCCCTCTCCCCCTTCTTCCCTCCCTCCCTCCCTCCCTATCTCTCCCCCTCCCTCCCTCCCTCCCTCCCTCCCTATCTCTCCCCCCCTCCCTATCTCTCCCCCCTCCCTCTCTCTCCCTCCCTCTCTCTCCCCCTCCCTCCTCTCCCTCTTCATCCCTCCCTCCCTCCCTCCCTCTCCCCCTTCTTCCCCTCCCCTCCCTCCCTATCCCTCTCTCTCCCCCTTCCTCCCTCTCTCTCTATCTCTCTCTCACACACACACACACACACACACACACAGACACACACACACACACACACCCTCATACAGACACATCTCTATCTCTCACAGGAAGACCTTCATACTGACAGACAAAAGGACACAGCTCTGTCTCCCACACACAGAACTCTGACTTGCTGCTTTAATTGCCTATTAATGGCCATTAGCGACTATATTTATGTTCATGACTTTCATTTCCTTGCATGCGACTGGAAGAGCTATGAAAAGAGCGCCCTCCTTAGGCCATATTTTGCCGTTAAACTCTCCCGCTTCGTCAAACCCAGGAATTCAATTTCTCATTTCCATCATTCTATTCGCCTTGGGATTTCATAACATTTTGGGGCGAAATAAATTTTATTTTACAGTTTGAGAATCAAATATGCCATTTAAAAGCATTAACAATTGCGGACTATAAAACAAATGCAGTCTCCGGACAGATGACTTTTGTATAAGCACTCAGATTGATGGGCTGATACAATAAGATTAGAAGGCTCCTGTGGGAATTGTATACTCCCTGTTTTAGACACAGGCAAGCCATCAGAGGAAAAAGCATTTTAGTTGTAAAGAAGTAAAGTTTTATGTACTGTCTGCCTGTCGGAAACTGGAACTCCAAACCTCATAAAGGTGAATTTATTACCATGAGTTTTGGCTGTACCCATGGAAAAAAAAAATAAAAAAAAATAACATTGATTTGATCGGATCCTCTTAAAAAAAATTAAAATAAATAAATAAATAATGTCTGGGACCCCATGAATCCCCTAGTTTTTCCAGATAAGTGGCATAGGATCTTTACATTACAGATACTATCAATAGTCGTCTCCAACACACTTTTTTATTTTTACTGGCCCACAAGTTCACCCATCACTGGACCACCGACTCCAACATAGTATTCTCAGGTGGTCTTCTACCCATACACTGAGGTACTCATTGAAACAAAAGTGGCATTTGTGTACAATATGCAGTCAACTGGAAATCCATTTCACAGCAAAATACGTTTTTAAATATTACCCGATTCATTCCCCAAGCATAAACCGACCAACAGCAAAACAAAGGAACGGCAGATGTATCTGAACCTGGCATCAAAGGTATGGTGACAATTAACCTTGCAAGCAGCCATTATTCCTTCCCACATTGAGTAGCCTAATTAGCTTCCTACCTTTTTGCCTTCCACATTTAACACTTTGTTTTGATTCAGTCAGTCATCGACAAGGGCTAATCTGCATATGCACAGGCTTAGCGCTCCATAGCAAAGCACCATGATTGGTTCATAATATTGAGTCACTGATGGCTCGACCCGTTCTGGGGTTCATTAAGCCTCCATTACCCATCATTAGCAGTTAGCAGATGTCCTCCACCAGGACTATCATCCTAACTTTGTTAGGGGTTTGTTAGGTATGCAATCCAAAAGGCCTGCAGGCTCAGGCTCAGGCTCAGGCTCAGGCTCAGGCTCAGGCTCAGTCACTCTCACTCTCACTCTCACTCTCACTCTCACACACACACACACACACACACACACACACACACACACACACACACACACACACACACACACACACACACACACACACACACACACACACACACACACACACACACCCACCCACACCCATGGTCTCGGCTTATAGCACAGTACATGCCCTGGAAAGCTAATCTATGCATTAACAACTCTCAATCTGGGGAACAAAATTCTGATCATTTTCTGGTATCAATGCAAAATTTACCTTTGACCAAGTTCCACCTGACCCCACTTGTTATGCTGACAGATTTCACCTTGAAATACTTGTTTGAGCCCACTATGCTAATACGTTTTAAAAAACCTTAATCAAATGCCCACTTGACCTGGGATGTTCCTTTCCCCCTCTGCTAGAGCCTAACCCTCCCCCCAAAATGAGACACACACACACACACACACACACACACACACACACACACACACACACACACACACACACACACACACACACACACAGACAGACAGACAGACAGACACACACACACACACACACACACACACACACACAGACACACACACACACACACACACACACACACACACCTCCCATTACACGGCCCTTCTTCATTACTACTCAGCAGGCTTTTCCTCGTGGATAAAAAGCCCCGTCAGCGCTAGGCCGCTAGGCTGCTAGGCTGCTAGGGCGCGTGCGTTACTCCACTCATCCCCACGCTTCCAGCCCATTCACACGGAGGATGTCAGGCAGATGAATTAGTAACGGGCACGCAGAGCAGAGCGCTTGCATGTTACCGTTTTGCACGGCTAACGTGCTTGTAATAACTGTTGATACACTGAGAAGGAGAGGTTCCAGCCATGCATAAGTAAAAAGCTTGCGCTTAATATTAATTTGCAGTGTAAATAATGAATGGCGACGGGGATTACAAAGTGGCCCATGTCTTGTTGTGATACAAGAAAACTTGCGCCCCACATGCCGGAGCGGGGGAGCGGGGTGGCTTACGCCTGCAGGAGAGCGTAGCACCAACATGTGGAATCTGGAAGAAGAGCTGATCTGGTTGGACAAGTGGGGGGAAGTGCGTAATGTGTGACCTTGGGAGTCTGTGGCGTTTACTCTTTCTCTTTTCTTCTGCCTCACAGGCTCTTTAATAGAGGGCATGTCGGCTGGCCTGTGCAGGTAAAGCAATCTTCCTTATTGAAGCCTGGCTGTATGCATAGCTAGACAGGGAGCATGATGGGCACACACATGTAACTGTGTGTATGTATAGCCATAGGGTGTGTGAAGGCTGTGATGCTTGGAAAAAAAGGAATACACAGCTGAAAGGTGTGTGATGGTGCATGGGTGTATATTTTGAAACCTTACCTTTGGGGGGGCGTCAGCGTCGCAGATCCTGGTGTTCGCCGAGGTTTGGTTCCCCTGCCCATCGTTGGCCAACGCCAATTTGCTCTGATCAAACACAGACCGATATTGATCTCTTCTGACAACAGCCACATCAAAAATTGTGAAGGATAGCTTCTTGGAATGGTGGCTAATCTCAACTGAAACACCTGCAGCGTTGCGACCAAACTGGGGTGGTGTAAAGCTGATTGGTCAGCACGCTTTAGCGGTGGTAGTGAGGGAGGGATTGGTCATTGAACAACAATAATTGACAGCTTCTAAATGCATCCTTGAAATTACAAGCGTGGCTCTTGAATGTAAAACCAGGCTGTGAAGCACCTGACTAGAATCAACCAGTGCAGTTCAACTTTAGAAGTGAAGGCCTTGACTTACATCCCACTGGATGAACCAGGCGCCCCTCAATGCCGGAGGCAAAACATGTAACAATCTGATATGGCAGGCTTCATGCGGGATGCGGGGCAGACCCAAGCTGAAATTAACTCAAAAAAGTATTTTTTTTAAAAGGGCAGCGCTGCAGTGACAGAACGTGGGTGTGGGTCCTGTAAGGTTAGTGAGCGGAGTGTAGGTACAGCAGCGCTGCAGTGACAGAACGTGGGTGTGGGTTCTGTAAGGTTAGTGAGCGGGGTGTAGGCACGGCAGCGCTGCAGTGACAGAACGTGGGCGTGGGTTCTGTAAGGTTAGTGAGCGGGGCGTAGGTACAGCAGCGCTGTAGTGACAGAACGTGGGCGTGGGTTCTGTAAGGTTAGTGAGCGGGGGTGTAGGTACAGCAGCGCTGCAGTGACAGAATGTGGGCGTGGGTTCTGTAAGGTTAGTGAGCGGTGCGTAGGTACAGCAGCGCTGTAGTGACAGAACGTGGGCGTGGGTTCTGTAAGGTTAGTGAGCGGGGTGTAGGTACAGCAGCGCTGCAGTGACAGAATGTGGGCGTGGGTTCTGTAAGGTTAGTGAGCGGGGTGTAGGTACAGCAGCGCTGTAGTGACAGAACGTGGGCGTGGGTTCTGTAAGGTTAGTGAGCGGGGTGTAGGTACAGCAGCGCTGCAGTGACAGAATGTGGGCGTGGGTTCTGTAAGGTTAGTGAGCGGCGGCGTAGGTACAGCAGCGCTGTAGTGACAGAACGTGGGCGTGGGTTCTGTAAGGTTAGTGAGCGGGGTGGTAGGTACAGCAGCGCTGCAGGGACATAACTTGGGCGTGGGTTCTGTAAGGTTAGGGGGCGGGCGTAGGTACAGCAGCGCTGCAGTGACAGAACATGGGTGTGAGTTCTGTAAGGTTAGGGGGCGGGCGTAGGTACAGCAGCGCTGCAGTGACAGAACGTAGGCATGGGTTCTGTAAGGTTAGTGAGCGGGGCGTAGGTACAGCAGCACTGCAGTGACAGAACGTGGGCGTGGGTTCTGTAAGGTTAGGGGGCAGGGTTGTAGGTACAGCAGCGCTGCAGTGACAGACCGTGGGCGTGGGTTCTGTAAGGTTTGGGCGTGGGGCGTAGGTACAGCAGCGCTGTAGTGACAGAACGTGGGTGTGAGTTCTGTAAGGTTAGGGGGCGGGAGTAGGTACAGCAGTGCTGGCAGTGACAGAACGTGGGCATGGGTTCTGTAAGGTTAGGGGGTGGGGCGTAGGTATAGCAGCGCTGCAGTGACAGAACGTGGGCGTGGGTTCTGTAAGGTTAGGGGGTGGGGCGTAGGTATAGCAGCGCTGCAGTGACAGAACGTGGGCGTGGGTTCTGTAAGGTTAGGGGGTGGGGCGTAGGTACGGCAGTTCTGCAGTGACAGAACGTGGGCGTGGGTTCTGTACGGTTAGCGGGCGGGCCGTAGGTTCCAGTAGAATGCCAGCAAGAGCGATGTGGGTCGAACTCATTAGAGAACCTCACCGCCCAGGCTGCTCTATGCCAAGCGCTCCCTCTAGCCCCACAAGCCATCTCTTCCTCTCCCCCGCTGCTCTCATCTCATTTTAGTCACACATTAAAAATAAATTCCCACACAGGCAGTGGCTCTGCCGCTGAACTCTCCATATTCACTGCTCCTTTCTCTCCCAAGCCACTCAAAGGAACCCCAAAAGATAGGTGTTCCATAAAAGCATGTTCCTGGGGGTGTCTTACAGAAACAGTCCCTCATGCATAACATTACATTACATTACATTTCAGCATTTAGCAGACGTTCATATCCAGAGCAATCTACACAGACTGCCATCTTTTTCCATATAATTCATTTATGCAGCTGGATATTTAGTGAAGCAATTCAGGTTAAGTGCCTGAATTGGTAAATGGTAACGCCCCAGCTGGGAATCGAACCCACAACCTTTGAAACCCCCAGGCTGCTGCGTGTTAATGAGATAAAAGATCCGCTCAAAAAAACAGAAACATAACGGGATTGTGCGCAGTGCTTACGGGGAGGAGGTATTTCTGGCTGCCGTACATGACGTACTGCGGCGCCAGGCTGTAGATCATGTAGCTGGTGTGCAGGACGATGAGGAGGAGCGTCATGCAGAGGAAGAGCAGGGCCTGTGGGCGGGGTCCGTCTGGGGCGGATCTTGTACAGCTGTCAGACAGGGAGGGGAGGGAAACTTTATTCGATCACTGTTTGTTCGGAACAAAACCACACAAACGCGCTTGGATACGGCTGCCTTGCCCGACGCACCCGCTGTGCAGGGTCACGACCCACAGACACGGGGCATAATGGGAGTGAGAGTCCGAAAGAGAGACTTCGAAGGGGAGCCACTTTTCCAGGGTCTCGCCGCCCTGCGCTCGATTAATTATGGAAGAGCTCTTTTCTAGTCTGTCGGGCACCTGCGACCTGCCTGCAGAACGCCCAATGGCTGCCGCACTCTTGCACACAGTTGTGCCGGCTCAGCTGACGGACTGCTGGGGTGAGGATGGGGGCGGTTCGCCGCACGCATTTTCTGAGGACGCTCGTGCCGACCGCTGCAGGAACGGGGCGGGCCTATAGTCGCGAGGCCGCCATTCCGAATCGTGAGAAAATAAATGGGTGAAATGAACGTGAGCAATGCAGCCTTACCCGAATCCAGAAGAACCATATGCCCATGTTCCTGATGCCGGCCATCGACGTGAAAACGAAGTACATTGTTATGACAGTTATCAGGATGTAGTCCAATGGGAAAACCTGGGAGATGCCACAAAGAGAGAGGGATGGAGGGAGGGAGGGAAGAGAGAGAAAGAGAGAGAAAGCAAGAGAGAGGGGTAAAAAAACTGATGGTAGTTAAGGGTGACATTTTCTGCCCTCATTTTAACCCTCAAAGGCCCTTTTAAATTGCAGGTTTAGCGGTGAGAAACTAGACAATGGGGGGTTAGCACAGTGTGCGTTTGGGCCTCCACCTCCCACACTAACCCCTCATATAATTTACCAGAGCAGTTTAATCGACGTGATGTGCGAATATCACAATGAGCCTGGGGGCGGTGAAATAAATGCGACCGAGAAGGTAGTTATGGAAACGTGATAAAAAAAAATTTTTTTAATCAATTTGTAGCTGAGAAACAAACCCACTAAAGGGTGAATGCGGAAAGGCTGGAGACCACGCAGTTGCAGTGTTTAAAAAAAACTTGGACAAAGTGACCCTGACGTCACTCACTGACTTTCCATAGACTTGTGAAAAGTGTTCTGAAGCCGTGGAACTGCAGTTTTGTGCTGCCATGTTGTACAAAAATTGGAGCCAGAGACTGCGAAGTAGGGAGCAGAGGTAGCCCTTATATGGTCACTAAGTCCGGGCCGGGTC
This sequence comes from Synaphobranchus kaupii, assembly GCA_029718625.1. NCBI lineage: Eukaryota > Metazoa > Chordata > Actinopteri > Anguilliformes > Synaphobranchidae > Synaphobranchus > Synaphobranchus kaupii. The sequence continues at coordinate 55,495,965 of CM056380.1, read as the reverse complement.
CGGGTCGCACAACAAGCGTGTGAGATACTAGTGACGCACAGTGATTATGTAGTGCTGCAAACTGTCCTGGATCAGCACATCAGACGTTAGACACCTATTGCAACTACATGTTCTTGTGGAAAAAATATACTGACATCGCATTTTGACCACATTGGTAACATTGACTTCCACTGAAACGAGTGGCTGAAAGACCGACACTGGAGCCAACCGCACTGAGCAACGCTCTCAACGAGACCAGGAAATGAGCTTCAACAACGAAGCCCGATCTTGGCCCCTTGGTTTGGTCACGTGACCAAGCCGAAATGGTTTAGTTACAGGGAGCGACACAAAAACACGTGTGAAAAGCTACGGCATCGAGATTTGATGCAGAGCGCAAGACCATGCCGTAAGGCGCTGGCCTCAGACGTGCGATCAATCCCAGGCTGTAAAAGCAATACCTAAATGACTTCTGTCAATCACACTTGGGTCTGGGTTTAAGCCAAACACTGTAATGAGCACAGAATACAAGCACCAGCTGGCCATCAGGTTTATATTTATTATTTTATTCATGATAATCAGTCACGCCCTGCTGTGGCTGACTACAGCAAAACATAGACGACAACACCACTATTTTCATTATTCTTCTCTATTTTTCATTTTATTTTATTTACGTAATTGTACACAGTGCAAACCATGAATGTACCCAGATGATGAGATATTTATATTTTCTTCAAGAGGCATGAGTTACCACAGGCTTCCAGCCTCCCTGACTAAATTTATTAAACAACATTGCTCTGAGAAAGGAGGAAAGTTCTTTGAGGAACTATTGAAAGTCATGCTGAAAATGCCCCACCTCCAGTAAGTATCTTTGGCTCCAGATCGGCTCTCGGAAATGTTAATGTTTTGCACTTTGGCAGCTTCAAGCTCATAACTCTCATAACCACTGAAGGAGTAGACATGCATTTTCAAAATTAGTAAAATACAAACTGACCTTTAGATTTCTCCCCTCTTTCAGAGAGACTTTGCTCATTCACACAAAATGTGGTGATTAGAATATGTCGGAGAGAGATTATGAACGCCCATTATACATATTTTAAAGTTCCCCACGTAATAATCTAAGACATTGGCGGCCAGAGTTTCTCCTTCCTGTTATTTCGTTAAGAGCTTTGCCGCACAGATGGGAAGGAGCCGTCTTTCATTTGAACACCGCTAATTTGTGCTGTGAACAGCTCTGTGTGCGAGCGTCATCTAAATATATCTTAAAACATCCGGCACGCGTGTGCTCACATGTGCAGTCTGACATAACTGTACGTGCCGGGTTTGGAGTATGGGACTGAGGAGACTAACGGGATGGAGACACTGTACGCAGACATATTTTACATTTGTGTCCTTACACATGTATAGAGAGTGTACGCTGAAAAGCGAATGGGTTATGGTACATCTGCCTGGAATCGTAATAAAGGAAACGCTGCATTCTCCGGACTTACGGGGCTGAAGGGCCAGCAGAAGCTCGTTCAGAGGGTTGGTGATGTTGGTCCCAAAGACGATGAACCCAGAATTGATCCCAGCTGAGTGCAGGGCTTTATCCAGGCTGCAGTGTACACAAACCAAGCAGAGGCTGTGACCCACTGCTCTCACCACATTAAAGCATCCATTCAAACTGCACCTTGGCTCACCTAATGCTAAACTCTGTATATCATGCATGGGTATTCTGTATCTATGCTAAAATCTAAAACTATAACCCACAAGACATTTGCTTCCTAATATTATTACATTCTCTATTTCCCTCTAGCATCCAACCTTATGTTGTCAGATTGTGTATTGACTTCCACCTTCGGTTGTATCAGCTAAAAGCCTGTAACTTTAAGTAGTGGTGTACTGGAAAACAGATAAAATTTCCATTTCTAGGGCAATTAAATACAGTATAGGGCAAGACCTTGGAACAAAAAAATGATGGGTGCATTAGAGAGGATGAAAACATGTAGTACATATGAATATGAATATTCCCAGCTGTGTATCCCTGAGAAAAAGCAGCTGAACAGCAATTTTGGTTGTGGTGCATGCTGGGAAGCCTCCTGTGTAACTCATTTGTCTTGGGTGACATCTGTAGAAGGACATTCCAGCACCTTTGGTTTAAAGGCATGCTGAACTTTGTTAGAACATAATGTTGTATAGCTACCTGGCCCCGATATGAGTCGTAATATTCAAGCTCACTTTCATGACTTGTTCCAGTGGTCAGAAACTGGCCAACGGAGAATGACATGTATTCTCTCTCCATTCACTCCCATTGCAAGGCGAAACAGGTCTCAAAAGCACACTTTTAGCACATAAACAAATGCAAACAACGTGGATTATGCCGATATACAAAATCACGACATCCGGAACCGAACGTTTGAAATGATAAAAAGCTCCATTCATGATATTTAACACTTTCTCCAAACAAAGGTTTGGAAGAAGATCCGGTCGTTAGCTTATTAACTTCCTTGTTTCGTTCTTGCGCCCGTAACAGTCCCACTCACTTCCTGATGCGTGCATTAGTAAACAAACCAAGCAACAAAGAAGCTAGCAACAGTTGCTAGTTCTCAGAATAGCTCTTCTAAATCAAATCAGTCAAAAAATTGGTTCAAAATTTGTTGGGTCAAACGTTCGGTTCCGGATGTCATGATTTTGTATGTCAGCATAATCCGTGTTGTTTGCATTCGTTTATGTGCTAAAAGTGTGCTTTTGAGACCTGTTTCACCATGCAATGGGAGTTAATGGAGACAGAAAAAATGTAATTCTCCGTTGGCCAGTTGCTGACCACTGGAACAAGCCATGAAAGTGAGCTTGAATATTACGACTCATATCGAGGCCAGGTAGCTATACAACATTATGTTATAACAAAGTTCAGTATGCGTTTAAGTTGGTGGGGGGGATGGAGCCAGTGCAGAACACCACATAGCAGGTACCACTGAAACATTTATTTGTTTTCTTTTGCCAGCAGGAAGGGACTTACTTTGAGATGAACAGGGCCACGGTGAAGAGGAGGGCCACCAGGATAAAAAAAATTCCCATTACGATCTAAGAGGGCAGAGAGCAAGAGACCTGTCAGTCAACATAAAAATGGGTGGGGCTTTTAAAATACCAGGGTCAGTGATGTCACAGAAGAGTCCAATGATCCATCACATGGCCTGGTTGAGTTTAACCCCTGAGGGACATTAGATATATGATCCCCTTCTGATCATAGCTAGATCGGCACATACCACAGAGATGAGTAAGACCAATGCCCACACATACTGCAGAAAACAAAGAATCACAGGCACAGGAACAGCCCACCATCCAGGGGCACCTTGTCAGTCTCTACAAGGACAGCAGCTAAAAAAGATTACATTACATTACATTATAGGCATTTAGCAGACGCTCTTATCCAGAGCGACTTACACAACTTTTTTTTATCATGTTTTACATATTATCCATTTATACAGCTGGATATATACTGAAGCAATTCAGGTTAAGTACCTTGCTCAAGGGTACAACGGCAGTGTCCTACCTGGGAATCGAACCTGCAACCTTTCGGTTACAAGGCCAGTTCCTTAACCATTATACTACACTGCCGGCCCGATCTGAGAACAGCTCCCAACACTGCCAACTCCATTGAGATATACAAGAACTAGACACAGCTTCTGCTTACCGTTCCATGGATTCCTATGAGAGCTGTTCATGGAGGCTGCAACGTTTGACTATGGGGCTTTTTGGAACCAGAGCATGCGCATTGAGTACCTAAACGTGGAAGATCACTGGAAACCGGTAAATGCAGAGCAATGACCAATGAGCACCTCAGGGGCGCAGTCTGAGAATAGAGAAGAGCGCTTCCAAAATATCTTGTACCTAGCCAGCAGGATTTTGTGGAAGAAAACCAGTGACTTGTTGTGACAAGGGCATTTATAGTGTGGTTTCTAATGTTTCTGATGGTTTCTAATGTTTAAACTTCTGACTGATTGAAATTCAAAGTCTTGCTAGCAAGCTTACCAGCTAGCTTTGCCATAAGTCGCTAGCTAATGTTATAGTCAAGAAGTGTCACCTTATCATAGCTAGCTAACTACTGTTTTAAAGAGATATAGCCTACAACTGAGACAAGATTAGTAGACGTTTGATCAGTAACAAAATAACAAAATAAATTGATTGTAGCCTAACCTGAACAGGTGCTTTCTTAAACTGTAAATAACCATGCGATGGTTGCTAGAAATCCAGTGACCACTGGAGTTTGCACGCATCAGGAAGATTGCCAATCCCTGGTCTCCTGGTCAACTACGAAACAGCATCAGCAAACTGATCTCAGAACAGCTCCCAACACTGTCAACTCTCACGGGACAGCATCAGCAAACTGATCTTAGAACTGCCCTAACAGGACGGAGCCATTAAACTGATCTAATAACAGCTCCCCAAGAAGACAGTTCAAATATATCTGTGTAAGCTAATTGTCACTATTTAAAGATGTTCAGCTACTGTTTCTGTGCTGTTCCATTAAGCATGTGATTAAGTGTGATTAAAGTCAGTCTGCACAAACTCTGCCTGATTCAGTAGAGCAGTTTGGACCACACGGTCATATCCCAGAGACCAGGGGTTTATGGAATAGCTGCACCTCATTCACATGCAGACATGCAGCTTTAAGCCCTGCATTCTGACTGTATACTTGACTGGCTTAATTTTATTTAATTTATTAGAAGCACATATAGCCAGCACCACAAAGGGTAAATATCTCATTGGTGTGTTATAGTATGCCTAAAAACCACATTCATTATCTATATAAAATCACTTATTTTCATTGTTTTCAAGAAAAGTCTAGCAAGAATGGTTCAGTGTGTTTATATGCTGGTACAGACCAAATACTGTTCCCTGTGTTCAGACTGTACTAGAGTCCTGGTACTGGTGCCCTGTGTTCAGACTGTACTAGAGTCCTGGAACTGGTGCCCTGTGTTCAGACTGTACTAGAGTCTAGGTACTGGTGCCCTGTGTTCAGACTGTACTAGAGTCCTGGAACTGGGGCCCTGTGTTCAGACTGTACTAGAGTCTAGGTACTGGTGCCCTGTGTTCAGACTGTACTAGCGTCCTGGTACTGGTGCCCTGTGTTCAGACTGTACTAGAGTCCTGGTACTGGTGCCCTGTGTTCAGACTGTACTAGAGTCCTGGTACTGGTGCCCTGTGTTCAGACTGTACTAAAGTCCTGGAACTGCTGCCCTGTGCTCAGACTGTACTAGAGTCCTGGAACTGGTGCCCTGTGTTCAGACTGTACTAGAGTCTAGGTACTGGTGCCCTGTGTCCAGTCTGTACTAGCGTCCTGGTACTGGTGCCCTGTGTTCAGACTGTACTAGAGTCCTGGTACTGGTGCCCTGTGTTCAGACTGTACTAGCGTCTAGGTACTGCTGCCCTGTGTTCAGACTGTACTAGAGTCCTGGTACTGCTGCCCTGTGTTCAGACTGTACTAGAGTCCTGGAACTGCTGCCCTGTGTTCAGACTGTACTAGAGTCCTGGAACTGCTGCCCTGTGTTCAGACTGTACTAGAGTCCTGGTACTGGTGCCCTGTGTTCAGACTGTACTAGAGTCCTGGTACTGCTGCCCTGTGTTCAGACTGTACTAGAGTCCTGGAACTGCTGCCCTGTGTTCAGACTGTACTAGAGTCCTGGAACTGCTGCCCTGTGTTCAGACTGTACTAGAGTCCTGGAACTGCTGCCCTGTGTTCAGACTGTACTAGAGTCTAGGTACTGGTGCCCTGTGTTCAGACTGTACTAGAGTCCTGGAACTGGTGCCCTGTGTTCAGACTGTACTAAAGTCCTGGAACTGCTGCCCTGTGCTCAGACTGTACTAGAGTCCTGGAACTGGTGCCCTGTGTTCAGACTGTACTAGAGTCTAGGTACTGGTGCCCTGTGTCCAGACTGTACTAGCGTCCTGGTACTGGTGCCCTGTGTTCAGACTGTACTAGAGTCCTGGTACTGGTGCCCTGTGTTCAGACTGTACTAGCGTCTAGGTACTGCTGCCCTGTGTTCAGACTGTACTAGAGTCCTGGTACTGCTGCCCTGTGTTCAGACTGTACTAGAGTCCTGGAACTGCTGCCCTGTGTTCAGACTGTACTAGAGTCCTGGAACTGCTGCCCTGTGTTCAGACTGTACTAGAGTCCTGGAACTGCTGCCCTGTGTTCAGACTGTACTAGAGTCCTGGTACTGGTGCCCTGTGTTCAGACTGTACTAGAGTCCTGGTACTGCTGCCCTGTGTTCAGACTGTACTAGAGTCCTGGTACTGCTGCCCTGTGTTCAGACTGTACTAGAGTCCTGGAACTGGTGCCCTGTGTTCAGACTGTACTAGAGTCTAGGTACTGGTGCCCTGTGTTCAGACTGTACTAGCGTCTAGGTACTGGTGCCCTGTGTTCAGACTGTACTAGATTCTTGGTACTGGTGCTTTGTTTAGACTCCTGTGAATGTTTGCTTCGTGCCAATTTTACAACACAATCACTCATTAAGAGATACAATCAAGCTCAAGCTGTTTTTCCTGCAGAGACAGATGTGTGCTAGCCACCCATTATTAAACAGACAGGTGACTTCCTCTGGATTCAATACAAAGAATACCCGGAGACAGTTATGCCCTATGTCATCGATGGATTTCAATGAGAGATGCAGAATGGTGCATGACAACTCAGAAGCTGTGTTACTGTAGGCTGCCATCTCACCTGAATGGGAAATATACATGCACAGTCCGGTCAAAGTGAAGCATTATGGTAAACGCAGAGTAATTACATTAGCCAGTGCATTGCGTGGGTGGCTTCCTGGATTGCGAGCCGAAGCTGCCAAAATGGAAGACAATAGACTGTTATCAGCTCTATGAGCTCACGAGCAGACACATTACACATTCACTCATGCAAATTGAGCAGGGAAGCAAGGAACTCTGTTTTGACAAAGGGGCTTTTGCATAATAATAGCATACCAATGTTGTTTTAGAAACAGCCAATCACAATTAGCGAGACTGAAATAAATCCTCTGTGACACCTTATACACCTATTGACGGCACATTGACCACAAGTTAATGTGTTGTATCATCACATCCATTGGATGGGTTTTTTCTGTGCCAAGTACCATTTTCACCAATTTTATGGAGGTGGCCAAAAACAATGGAATAGAATAGCTTATTAAGTAACCTAGTTTAGGCTTTGGACACATTTAGTTTTTTTAGCCACTGATGTGAAATTATTCTTATTCTTGTATTTCAGAAAAAGCCATTACATTCATATGACTGACTATGTAGGCTTTGCAGGTTCACAATAGAAAAAAATGCTACTAAATAATAATAATACTAATAATAATGACCGCACCATCATCAACGTCACTATCATCATCATCATCTTAAAATGAAATGAAAAGAAAAACTTTAACGCCAATCTTCACTAATTCTTTAATAATGTTCCAAAATTATCATCATCATCAAGTAAAAACACTATCGCTGATAAAATCAGTAATAGCAATAACAGTAGTAGTAATACTAACAGAATATAAATAATTATGACACTGGAGGAGGAATAGTGTGATCTACTATATATTATATTCACAGCGATATGATTATGCCAGTGAAATTAATAGTTATAATGGATTTCAATGGCAAATATTGCTTTCTGCCATTGTTTTTTTTTTAAATGAGAGTTTCAATACCTCCCGTAACCACCAAGCAAGTGGGCTCAAATATTTATGCCATTCTCTGGACCATCAATTCAATCCCATAGGCTTTATGTCATACTTTTTTCTTCACAACTGTGCATTTACTGTAGAGACAGAGAGGGGAAAAAATGTATTCTGCCAAAATTAAGCAACATATGGCTCTATGTCAATACTGATAATTGCATTAGGCATGTACAGTAGAGACTTTAAGTGTCAAGTCGTTTTGCCACACCCTACAGTCATAACCTAATTTATTTATTTAATATTGTGCAAGAATAAAGAGGCCCTTAGATAAATACATATTAAAATGTATTTTGACCCGTCCCATGGAGGAGAGCATTTCAAAAAGATTTACGTCAATTTATAATTACAACTACAACTTAAAATACGTATTTTCTTTGCATGCACTATAGGTAATAGTTCCTCCTGAAAATAAGAATAAACATATTTTTTGGAAGAATAATCGGGTAATACACACATGTACAGCCCCTGGAGGCATAATGTCGCTCTACAAGCTGCTTTAGAGTTACTTAGTGTCTTTTCTTTCTTCAGACCGTGAACTCCCAAATTCCCCTTAACCAGCCATTGTAAAACAGACAGGCCATCCGAAACTTAAATTAAAAAAATATCCTTAATTCGCAAAATCAAAAGCATACACTTAAACTCAAAGGGGAACCATAAAGGGAACCATAAAGTTTAATATCAGGTATTACCGTCTACTCTATTATCGTGCTTGTAATTATATTGTTCTTTGCACTTGTTATGTACCATCATGGTCTTTGGACAAAAGCATCTGCCAAACAAATATGTACAAAAATGTTATATGTAACACTGATCACCCAGTCACAGTCACCCAGTCCCCGTCCCACTATATCACCCCAAAGAATATGCCCAGATCCACAATGCATTCAGTACACATTGTGTAGGAGTCATTGCCCCTGGTGGCCTCTGCAGTGTGCAGCTGTGACACTACTCTGGGCGTGTTTAATGCACTATGAAGTGCAGAGGGAAACTCCGCCTCTCTTCCCGTCAGCCCTGAGCAGCTCTGTGGGAAAGGTAACTGCACGCTGACTGGGCGGATACAATGGTGTCAGAGAGTGCTGCCGTTGTGTGCCACAGTGTATCTCATGAACGCAAACCAGCCGCCGTCTCATTACTGTGCAAAAAGGGAGTCGGGGGGACATCATTAGGGCAGGCTCTTACACACGCTGGCTTTACGAGGAGCGATCCATCACAGTCCCCTCACAGAGCCGCCAGCCTCCATGATATGAGTCTGTAAAAGCTCCTGAAAGAGGCTGTAGACTGTGGGGTTCTGGCTACAAGGGCTCGTCACTGTGGGTGTTGCTACAGTACCAAGTGTAGACCTTGGGCTCTTCCCTGTGGGTGTTACTACAGTACCAAGTGTAGACCTTAAGCTCTTCCCTACGGGTGTTGCTACAGTACCAAGTGTAGACCTTGGGCTCTTCCCTGTGGGTGTTACTACAGTACCACGTGTAGACCTTAAGCTCTTCCCTATGGGTGTTGCTACAGTACCAAGTGTAGACCTTAAGCTCTTCCCTATGGGTGTTGCTACAGTACCAAGTGTAGACCTTGGGCTCTTCCCTGTGCGTGTTATTACAGTACCAAGTGTAGACCTTAAGCTCTTCCCTATGGGTGTTGCTACAGTACCAAGTGTAGACCTTAAGCTGTTCCCTATGGGTGTTGCTACAGTACCAAGTGTAGACCTTAAGCTCTTCCCTATGGGTGTTGCTACAGTACCAAGTGTAGACCTTAAGCTCTTCCCTATGGGTGTTGCTACAGTACCAAGTGTACACCTTGGGCTCTTCCGTGTGGGTGTTACTACAGTACCAAGTGTAGACCTTAAGCTCTTCCCTATGGGTGTTGCTACAGTACCAAGTGTAGACCTTAAGCTCTTCCCTATGGTGTTGCTACAGTACCAAGTGTAGACCTTGGGCTCTTCCCTGTGCGTGTTATTACAGTACCAAGTGTAGACCTTAAGCTCTTCCCTATGGGTGTTGCTACAGTACCAAGTGTAGACCTTAAGCTGTTCCCTATGGGTGTTGCTACAGTACCAAGTGTAGACCTTAAGCTCTTCCCTATGGGTGTTGCTACAGTACCAAGTGTAGACCTTAAGCTGTTCCCTATGGGTGTTGCTACAGTACCAAGTGTAGACCTTAAGCTCTTCCCTATGGGTGTTGCTACAGTACCAAGTGTAGACCTTAAGCTCTTCCCTATGGGTGTTGCTACAGTACCAAGTGTAGACCTTAAGCTCCTCCCTATGGGTGTTGCTACAGTACCAAATGTATACCTTGGGCTCTTCCCAAGGGGTTTGGCTACAGGGCCAAGTATGGGCCTTGGGGCGTGTCTAGTCTGGCTACAAGACCAAGTGTGGGCCTTGGGCTCCTCCCTTGGGGCGTGGGTACATACATACATTATACATTATAGGCATTTAGCAGACGCTCTTATCCAGAGCGACTTACACAACTTTTTTTTAATCATGTTTTACATATTATCCATTTATACAGCTGGATATATACTGAAGCAATTCAGGTTAAGTACCTTGCTCAAGGGTACAACAGCAGTGTCCTACCTGGGAATCGAACCTGCAACCTTTTGGTTACAAGGCCAGTTCCTTAACCATTATACTACACTGCCGGCCCAGAACAGAACCAAGTGTGGGCCTTGGGCTCCTCCCTTGGGGCGTGGGTACAGAACCAAGTGTGGGCCTTGGGCTCCTCCCTTGGGGCGTGGGTACAGAACCAAGTGTGGGCCTTGGGCTCCTTCCTTGGGGCGTGGGTACAGAACCAAGTGTGGGCCTTGGGCTCCTCCCTTGGGGCGTGGGTACAGAACCAAGTGTGGGCCTTGGGCTCCTTCCTTGGGGCGTGGGTACAGAACCAAGTGTGGGCCTTGGGCTCCTCCCTTGGGGCGTGGGTACAGAACCAAGTGTGGGCCTTGGGCTCCTCCCTTGGGGCGTGGGTACAGAACCAAGTGTGGGCCTTGGGCTCCTCCCTTGGGGCGTGGGTACAGAACCAAGTGTGGGCCTTGGGCTCCTTCCTTGGGGCGTGGGTACAGAACCAAGTGTGGGCCTTGGGCTCCTCCCTTGGGGCGTGGGTACAGAACCAAGTGTGGGCCTTGGGCTCCTCCCTTGGGGCGTGGGTACAGAACCAAGTGTGGGCCTTGGGCTCCTTCCTTGGGGCGTGGGTACAGGACCAAGTGTGGGCCTTGGGCTCCTCCCTTGGGGCGTGGGTACAGAACCAAGTGTGGGCCTTGGGCTCCTCCCTTGGGGCGTGGGTACAGAACCAAGTGTGGGCCTTGGGCTCCTCCCTTGGGGCGTGGGTACAGAACCAAGTGTGGGCCTTGGGCTCCTCCCTTGGGGCGTGGGTACAGAACCAAGTGTGGGCCTTGGGCTCCTCCCTTGGGGCGTGGGTACAGAACCAAGTGTGGGCCTTGGGCTCCTTCCTTGGGGTGCGGCTACAGAAACAAGTTTGGGCCCTGGGCAGTTTTTGTAACAGTTATGCTGATACAGCAGATCTCTACACTTCAATGAGTCATCCACCCTCCTAATTACTGTTTCTCATATTAATTTCCATGCCTTTGTTTTCTTTAGTACATTAATATCACATGACGCGACATGCGTGTGTCCTAGATTACCAAACATGAATTCCTACTCACAAAAAAACTAAAACATTTTTTTTGATTTATCATCTTCGGAATACTGGGCAAAATGTTAAACTGCTAAAGTACTGAGAGGGAAAATCATTTATTTTTCATCGCATAAGAAAAAACAAGATCAAGAATTAGAACACAGTCTGGATACAAAATTAAAACGGCTAAATAATTAACTTTCTGAAAAACCCACACATAAAATACAGAAATAATATTTCAACTAAAAAAAACACATTTCTCCACAGCCCTGATCTCAGTACTACTTAAGTCTAACAAAGATCAAACCCACTGCTCTAGCTACTGTCCACTCTAACTTATTAACACTGATTTAAAGTCTAAAAACTTAAAATAACCACAACATATCACAGAGGGATGTGTCCACACCCACCAAATACCTTTTCAAGAAAATGTGAATAGTTATATTAATATACATCTCAAAGTCAGCTAATAAACTCAGTCTTGAAAGGACTCAGGATTGTAGGGGTGTGTTCTAAATCCACGCCCTGAACCCGAGTGCCATCGACGTCATCCAGCCCTACATGTTTGAACCACAGAATTGTTCTTATACAGTTCTGTGGTTTGAACCATAGGGTTGAACCTGGCGAGGAATTAATGCAATCAATTCAAAGTAACATACAGTGCGGCTGCTATCAAGAGATAAATATCACACGCAAGCTCGCAATCAAAGTTAAGTTAACTTAAACGCTAAGCCATTTGATCTAACGTTAGTCTTAAAGGTATACTATGTAGTTTCATTGTAAACAACTCATTCTTTGTTTACATTGAAATTTTCTCCCCAAAAAACATTGTATGTGTATTGTGGTCTAATAAACATGTTGAATGTATTTCCTACCTCATAAGTCGTTTGCAAAGTGTTATTTTGTTAATGTTTTGAATGTTACACTGTTGACATCCTGCCGCCATTTTTAAAGCCAGAAACAGCTAAAATTGTGTAAACGTCATGAATGGGTGGTTCCTGCTCATTTGATTGACATGGCCAGGCCATGTGGGCAGGCTTCCATGTAAACTCTTATTTTAGCTTAGGACCGAAATATGCCTCACACAAATACACGAACGTGGACGCTTCCGCGAACAGTTTTTCTTTTGCCATGACATTTGTGAAAGACAAGCCAGAGCGTTGCAGCAAGGGACGCTATAGCAGCAACAACAGTAAACAACTTTCTTGTTCGATCTGTGCTTTCCTCTGGTTTGTCTTTCACAAACGTCATGTTCGCGTAGCTCGAAGCGTCCACGTTCGCGTAGCTATTTGCGTGAGGTATGTTTCTGCCCTTACTCATTAGCAAGATGTTTTCAGCCGAGGAAGTAACAACTTCCTAATAAAAATAGCGACCATACACCTAGCTACATTACATTATAGTCATTTAGCAGACGCTTTTATCCAAAGCGACATACAATAAGCGCATACAGAAACGTCATCAAAGTAACAACAGAACAGATGAGACAAAGCTGCCGTACTTCCAGAGAATATAGGTCAGCACAAAGAAAAGGATTCAACGATAGTTTGACTTCAAAAATTATGGTATAAACACTCAAAATAACCCCGATAGACTGTCGTCGTATTTTATTTGCTTTGAGTGCACTGTGGAGTGTTTAAGTGCGTTTGGTAGTGGATAGGGTTGCAAATTCTAAGGAATTTCCTTGATCGATAGTCGTAAACGTTAATGAACAATCAATCGATCAATCGATAACAAAACAGCTAAAAATAGCTTATGACATAGAAAATACAAAATGCATGTTTTTTTCCTCAATCAAAGCTTTATTGAAACATTTGAGAAATACGCCTGTTTCATAGCATAACACAAATATAATTATGAACGCTGTTTTGTTTAAGTATGATATTTTAATAAGGCACGGGAAATTGCGCTCACTCTTCCGAGGCGAATCAGTGACTAACACGTACGTCTATGACATATATAAAAATAAGATGAGCCTTAATTAAAAACTTAAATTTGCAAAATGATTATGAAATAGATAAATAAAGATAAATAACGTTTTTGAAAACAGCGCTATAATAGGTTCCCTCTTGAAATGAGAAAGCTACGACAAACTACGACAGCTCAGGCCTCAGTTTAAAACTTAAACTGCATAAGTGCAGTAAATACCTAGGCCTGCTGATTTTTATTTAAGAATATAAGCATGTTTACGTTATCAGGGGTGAGTCGTGTGCGCAGTCGGTTTACAGCGAGACCAGCTGCTGAAAATACGCGTTCCGATGGGACCGATGTCCCAGGCACGCATAAGTAGCGTGCTTCATGGTCGAGTGAGTCTTCTTCTGTGTAAAGTTAACAACATGTTTCCTAATTGCAGTGCGCGCGCCCCCTTGTGTTTAACTTAATGATTGCATTTCACCAACAGCTCCCATTGACACAATTAAGATGAGACCGCAAATAGTTCAATTTGATCGTTAAATTTGAAATGGTCGATCGATCAAATTATTAACGGCAATTAATCGATCAACGATTAATCGTTAACACCCCTAGTAGTGGATGCTACCGGTTACCATAGAGTTGCGCTAGCATTAGCAACGTGTGTGTGTGTCCAAAAGAAGGGACAGCATGGAATTAGATGAAAATGGTTTCCATCAATCAACTACATCATGGGTAAGTCGTAATTGAGACATTATGTCCAAAATTCCAAACTATCCCTTTAAAGGCAGGCGTTCATCCAATAACACTTGCCGCATTTTTCAACATTATGAACATATGCAAACAAAAAAGCATCAATGGAATCATCACTTCCCGGGAGCAGAATACGTCTTTGACAGAGTAAACTGGACATTTCTATTTATAACACTACAAAAATTTGCTTTTGGAGAATCATTTATTAATTGGATTACAACCTGATACAATCACCAATGGCTGCAGTCACTACTAATGGCATAACTTCTCATTACACCGTGGAACTAGAAAGGTTGCCCACTCTCTCCTTCATTATTTTCAATATTCATTGAACCCTTTGCTGCCACTATATGCCAAAACAACCAGATTAACACCTTTAGAATCCATTAGCTTCTTTAGAGGAGGTCTTCAAACTTATCACCACCTTCTGTAAACTCTCTAACTATTCAGTAAATTGGATAAAATCAACTATTTTACCCCTAAATGACAGTGCCTGCAATGCTGCAATTCAGAAACAATTTGCTATATCTCCCTCCACTGGCAACATCAACTATCTCGGCGTTAACATCTCCAACAAGCTGTCAGCGCTGTTTATCCTCAATTTCACCCCCTCAATTGAGCAGGATTTGAATTGATGGAAAAACATACCCCTCTCTCGCTAACTGGATGTATAGTGCGATAAAAATGAAAATCTTACCTAAAATTTACCTCTTCTCAATGACATACAATTGGTTCTCCTGCCTAGACTCTGTCATCACAAAACTCTACTGGAAAAATAAACCCACCCGCGTTAAAATGACCACACTGCAAAAACAAAAATCTGTTGCATGCCCCAAAGTTTTTCCTCTTCTACACTGCTGCGCTCAGCTGAAACACTGTCTGTTTTTCGTCGTGGTCTGAAAACACTTTTTCAGACTCCACCTCGACTAAAATTATACCTATATAGGGCCATTCTATAGTACTCGCTTCCTGTTTTTTGCTTGTTTTCTATTTAACTTGTATTTTTGGTTATTTTATAGTTCAGAATGTATAGCTGACTGTGTGTACTACTCATGTTTATTACTAGGGATAGCTCCTACGCTGTGAGAAAGCTGTGCTTTGTCGGATTTGCTTTGTAGTCGCGTCAATGACCTTCAATATGCACTTATTGTACGTCGCTTTGGATAAAAGCATCTGCCAAATGATTGTAATGTAATGAACACTGCCTGGCCAAAAAAAAAAAGTCGCACACTCTAATATTTCGTTGGACCGCCTTTAGCTTTGATTATGGCGCGCATTCATCGTGACATTGTTTCGACAACCTTATGCAACGTCATAACATTTATTTCCGTCCAGAGTTGCATTCATTTTTGGCCGAGATCTTGTATTGACGACGGGAGAGTCGAACCACTCCGTAAAGTCTTCTCCAGCACATCCCAAAGACTTTCAATGGGGTTAAGGTCAGGACTCTGGTGGCCAATTCATGTGTGAAAATGATTCCTCATGCTCCCTGAACCACTCTTTCTCAATTTGAGCCCAATGAATCTTGGCATTGTCATCCTGGAATATGCCCATTGATGGGATAACCTGGTCATTCAGTACATTCAGGTACTCAGACTTAATTTTATTGCTGCATAACATTACTGAGCCTAGACCTGACTAAATGAAGCAACCCCAGATCATAACACTGCCTCCAGAGGCTTGTACAGTGGGCACTATGCATGATGGGTGCAACGGCAACTTTTTTTTTGGCCAGGCAGTGTACCTTTCACATCAACTGTAGCATATCTCCCAATGGATTAGTTACAACTTCACCCCTTCGCACAGACCCCGTAGTAACCATGATGCCGGCGCTGTGAGATGGCTTAACTGAGACATTCATTGCTCCTGCAACCAAACTATGAGCAGAAAGAACAAACTCTGTGTTCTAGCTTTATTAGTAGGAAATTAAGTTTTAAATTAAGTTTTGTTCGGTAATACACATTTGAGCATCTTGGGACAATAGAAAAAGACCGTCTGTGCATTTTTTGTTTTATTTTTTCCTAACGATACATTGTTGAGCTCATTGAAAGTCAGCTATTTTCCCATAGGAATACATTGAGCAGCAGAGACCAATCAACCTAGTGACGTCACGACCGCAGTTGGTCCAAGATGGCTGCACCCTAGTGGAAAAAAAGTTAATTTCAACTTCTTTTTCCAGCAAATACGGGTCGGTTTGAGATTTGAATGCACGGTCATATCTAATTTAAGGTAAAAAGCTAACAAACCAGAGCCACTTTACCGAGTGCTTCGTGCCCCCTTTAAATAGAATTGACCAAATTTGACATCTGCGCGAAAAGGTTAATACTCTTTGGACTGACATTGAACAATCACAATGCTTATGACACTTGGAATATCGTTAGAAGGTATTGTTAGATTGTATTCTATTAGGCAAAATAGATATTTGAGATCTGTCCCCAGTACTTCCCCCAAGGGGAATTTTTGCCGGCACCTGTTCTTATTAGATGCACCAGGCCTTTCACATACTTTTATAGTCAAAATGTACTGTTCATTTATCCTCTTGTAAATTCACCTATATACAGCAGTATCATCCCACAAGCCTTCACAAAATTTGGTGGCGATAGGCCACTTGGTAGTGCTGTAGTTCACATGACAAAATTTTGACATTGACATGCCCGCTGTCGACGCCCCGTTTGACCTAGAGTCACCAAATTTGGTGTACAGGTCCTTCTGCTCATGACAAACAAATTTGCCTCAAGGACCCATAAAGTCCGCCATATTGGATTTTCCACTAATTAGCATTTTTTGTAAAACACTTAAAATGCTGCTACTCCTCGAGAATTTGACCAATTTGCTAAAAATTTGGGAGACTCATCTCACGTCCCTTCATACAGGCATTTATAAGGCCTAGGTAAAAAAATGGCCGAATGATGATCCAATGAATTTGCAGTGGGTGTGGCTTATCACATAAATGCAAATAATTCTACAACCGTTTGACGTAAAGTTCTGAAACTTGGTGGGGTGATTGAGAGTTAGATCAAGACTCCAGATACAAAGGCCTAGCCCATTCAAAGCACATGGTGGTGCTATAGAGATCCAAAATTTCACTGTTCCCTTGCAGACATTTCAAACTTGCAACAATGACAAAAACATGATTAGAAACATAGATATTCGCTTTTTGGGTCAACTCTGTTTTGAATTGTCTGGGAATCGCTGCTTGCAGCTATATTTAGGGGTCCAAGCACGTAGTGTTGGAACCCTATTGTTTTTGCTGGTTTTATTATTATTATTCCCACATTTGTTACAATTGCAGCAAAACCACTTTTGCTGAAACTTTGCACACATGTAGACACTGCGACAGGACACATGTACAGCGAATTCCAACCCAATTGACCTGATGGTGGCGCTATAGAGACAAAGTGAAATTCTATAATCTTTTTGGGCTATAACTTTTGAACCGTTTAGCCTATCTTCAAAATTATTTTTGCTTCAAATTCCTTGGTTCGTGGCAAATACCTTTGCTATAAGGACCAATGAGGTCCGCCATATTGGATCTTTTGCAAATTTGCATTTTGTGAAAAACCTATAAAATCGAACTCCTCCGAGTCCATTTGACATATCACCATGCTACTCAAACCCTTTTGTTCAGGGGACGATTCTCTAAAAACGTAGGAAGCGATTTTCCTGATTTTCCAAATATCCTGATCGCAGTAAGCCAATAAAAACTGTTGTGGGCGTGGCTAGTCACAAAAACGCTAATAACTCTTCAATTCTTCAATGGATATTAATAAAATTTGGTTTCTATACTTGCACTGACCTTATGAGCCAAACTCTAAAGTATTGGCTCAATAGAATGGTGGTGCTATAGAGCATAATATATTATTTTAAATTCATAAATTCATTAAAAAATCACCATTATTTTTTAGACATTTAAAACTTGCTGTAGTGATTTCCTCATCTGGAACATATGTATGTCCCATATATGTCGCTGCCATCTTGGATTGGCCGCCATTTTGGAAATGCTATTACCATTGCCCTCTGTCCCGGATATTGGCCTAACCACAAAACTGACAACTATGAAACTTAGCACCTTAGAATGAGGTAGTTTAATACGGTCACACAACGATTTTGGAACTGATTGGCCAAATTGAATCAAATAGTGGCACTATAGAGCACAATATGTATTTTTAATTCATAAATTCATGAAAAATCACTGTTGTGTTTTAAACATTGAAAATTATGTGTCGTGATCAATCACTGGGCAGCCACAGGTTATCTGTTATGGCTTAGTGGTAAGAGCAATGGCTTGGTATGTGGGAGACCTGGGTTCAATCCCCATCAGGTAGGCCCACCATAGGTTACTTTTCTTTTCGATGAAAACAATGCACAGTTTGTTATGCTTTTCACACTTAACAATGTTCTTTTC
>CM056380.1:55386598-55477097 GCA_029718625.1 Synaphobranchus kaupii | reverse complement strand
GTACTAGCGTCCTGGTACTGGTGCCCTGTGTTCAGACTGTATTAGAGTCCTGGAACTGCTGCCCTGTGTTCAGACTGTACTAGAGTCCTGGTACTGGTGCCCTGTGTTCAGACTGTACTAGAGTCCTGGTACTGCTGCCCTGTGTTCAGACTGTACTAGAGTCCTGGTACTGCTGCCCTGTGTTCAGACTGTACTAGAGTCCTGAAACTGGTGCCCTGTGTTCAGACTGTACTAGAGTCTAGGTACTGGTGCCCTGTGTTCAGACTGTACTAGCGTCTAGGTACTGGTGCCCTGTGTTCAGACTGTACTAGATTCTTGGTACTGGTGCTTTGTTTAGACTCCTGTGAATGTTTGCTTCGTGCCAATTTTACAACACAATCACTCATTAAGAGATACAATCAAGTCCACTCAATGAGAAAATTGTAAGAAATGTAAATGTAAAAAAAATCGGCACAGTATAATAATAATTATGCTCAAGCTGTTTTTCCTGCAGAGACAGATGTGTGCTAGCCACCCATTATTAAACAGACAGGTGACTTCCTCCGGATTCAATACAAAGAATACCCGGAGACAGTTATGCCCTATGTCATCGATGGATTTCAATGAGAGATGCAGAATGGTGCATGACAACTCAGAAGCTGTGTTACTGTAGGCTGCCATCTCACCTGAATGGGAAATATACATGCACAGTCCGGTCAAAGTGAAGCATTATGGTAAACGCAGAGTAATTACATTAGCCAGTGCATTGCGTGGGTGGCTTCCTGGATTGCGAGCCGAAGCTGCCAAAATGGAAGACAATAGACTGTTATCAGCTCTATGAGCTCACGAGCAGACACATTACACATTCACTCATGCAAATTGAGCAGGGAAGCAAGGAACTCTGTTTTGACAAAGGGGCTTTTGCATAATAATAGCATACCAATGGTGTTTTAGAAACAGCCAATCACAATTAGCGAGACTGAAATAAATCCTCTGTGACACCTTATACACCTATTGACGGCACATTGACCACAAGTTAATGTGTTGTATCATCACATCCATTGGATGGGTTTTTTCTGTGCCAAGTACCATTTTCACCAATTTTATGGAGGTGGCCAAAAACAATGGAATAGAATAGCTTATTAAGTAACCTAGTTTAGGCTTTGGACACATTTAGTTTTTTTAGCCACTGATGTGAAATTATTCTTATTCTTGTATTTCAGAAAAAGCATTACATTCATATGACTGACTATGTAGGCTTTGCAGGTTCACAATAGATAAAAATGCTACTAAATAATAATAATACTAATAATAATTACCGCACCATCATCAACGTCACTATCATCATCATCATCTTAAAATGAAATGAAAAGAAAAAACTTTAACGCCAATCTTCACTAATTCTTTAATAATGTTCCAAAATTATCATCATCATCAAGTAAAAACACTATCGCTGATAAAATCAGTAATAGCAATAACAGTAGTAGTAATACTAACAGAATATAAATAATTATGACACTGGAGGAGGAATAGTGTGATCTTCTATATATTATATTCACAGCGATATAATTATGCCAGTGAAATTAATAGTTATAATGGATTTCAATGGCAAATATTGCTTTCTGCCATTGTTTTTTTTTTAATGAGAGTTTCAATACCTCCCGTAACCACCAAGCAAGTGGGCTCAAATATTTATGCCATTCTCTGGACCATCAATTCAATCCCATAGGCTTTATGTCATACTTTTTTCTTCACAACTGTGCATTTACTGTAGAGACAGAGAGGGGAAAAAATGTATTCTGCCAAAATTAAGCAACATATGGCTCTATGTCAATACTGATAATTGCATTAGGCATGTACAGTAGAGACTTTAAGTGTCCAAGTCGTTTTTGCCACACCCTACAGTCATAACCTAATTTATTTATTTAATATTGTGCAAGAATAAAGAGGCCCTTAGATAAATACATATTAAAATGTATTTTGACCCGTCCCATGGAGGAGAGCATTTCAAAAAGATTTACGTCAATTTATAATTACAACTACAACTTAAAATACGTATTTTCTTTGCATGCACTATAGGTAATAGCTCCTCCTGAAAATAAGAATAAACATATTTTTTGGAAGAATAATCGGGTAATACACACATGTACAGCCCCTGGAGGCATAATGTCGCTCTACAAGCTGCTTTAGAGTTACTTAGTGTCTTTTCTTTCTTTAGACCGTGAACTCCCAAATTCCCCTTAACCAGCCATTGTAAAACAGACAGGCCATCCGAAACTTAAATTAAAAAAATATCCTTAATTCGCAAAATCAAAAGCATACACTTAAACTCAAAGGGGAACCATAAAGGGAACCATAAAGTTTAATATCAGGTATTACCGTCTACTCTATTATCGTGCTTGTAATTATATTGTTCTTTGCACTTGTTATGTACCATCATGGTCTTTGGACAAAAGCATCTGCCAAACAAATATGTACAAAAATGTTATATGTAACACTGATCACCCAGTCACAGTCACCCAGTCCCCGTCCCACTATATCACCCCAAAGAATATGCCCAGATCCACAATGCATTCAGTACACATTGTGTAGGAGTCATTGCCCCTGGTGGCCTCTGCAGTGTGCAGCTGTGACACTACTCTGGGCGTGTTTAATGCACTATGAAGTGCAGAGGGAAACTCCGCCTCTCTTCCCGTCAGCCCTGAGCAGCTCTGTGGGAAAGGTAACTGCACGCTGACTGGGCGGATACAATGGTGTCAGAGAGTGCTGCCGTTGTGTGCCACAGTGTATCTCATGAACGCAAACCAGCCGCCGTCTCATTACTGTGCAAAAAGGGAGTCGGGGGGACATCATTAGGGCAGGCTCTTACACACGCTGGCTTTACGAGGAGCGATCCATCACAGTCCCCTCACAGAGCCGCCAGCCTCCATGATATGAGTCTGTAAAAGCTCCTGAAAGAGGCTGTAGACTGTGGGGTTCTGGCTACAAGGGCTCGTCACTGTGGGTGTTGCTACAGTACCAAGTGTAGACCTTGGGCTCTTCCCTGTGGGTGTTACTACAGTACCAAGTGTAGACCTTAAGCTCTTCCTACGGGTGTTGCTACAGTACCAAGTGTAGACCTTGGGCTCTTCCCTGTGGGTGTTACTACAGTACCAAGTGTAGACCTTAAGCTCTTCCCTATGGGTGTTGCTACAGTACCAAGTGTAGACCTTAAGCTCTTCCCTATGGGTGTTGCTACAGTACCAAGTGTAGACCTTGGGCTCTTCCCTGTGCGTGTTATTACAGTACCAAGTGTAGACCTTAAGCTCTTCCCTATGGTGTTGCTACAGTACCAAGTGTAGACCTTAAGCTGTTCCCTATGGGTGTTGCTACAGTACCAAGTGTAGACCTTAAGCTCTTCCCTATGGGTGTTGCTACAGTACCAAGTGTAGACCTTAAGCTCTTCCCTATGGGTGTTGCTACAGTACCAAGTGTACACCTTGGGCTCTTCCGTGTGGGTGTTACTACAGTACCAAGTGTAGACCTTAAGCTCTTCCCTATGGGTGTTGCTACAGTACCAAGTGTAGACCTTAAGCTCTTCCCTATGGTGTTGCTACAGTACCAAGTGTAGACCTTGGGCTCTTCCCTGTGCGTGTTATTACAGTACCAAGTGTAGACCTTAAGCTCTTCCCTATGGGTGTTGCTACAGTACCAAGTGTAGACCTTAAGCTCTTCCCTATGGGTGTTGCTACAGTACCAAGTGTAGACCTTAAGCTCTTCCCTATGGGTGTTGCTACAGTACCAAGTGTAGACCTTAAGCTGTTCCCTATGGGTGTTGCTACAGTACCAAGTGTAGACCTTAAGCTCTTCCCTATGGGTGTTGCTACAGTACCAAGTGTAGACCTTAAGCTCTTCCCTATGGGTGTTGCTACAGTACCAAATGTATACCTTGGGCTCTTCCCAAGGGGAGTGGCTACAGGACCAAGTGTAGACCTTGGGCTCTTTTCAAGGGGTTTGGCTACAGGGCCAAGTATGGGCCTTGGGGCGTGGCTAGTCTGGCTACAAGACCAAGTGTGGGCCTTGGGCTCCTTCCTTGGGGCGTGGGTACAGGACCAAGTGTGGGCCTTGGGCTCCTCCCTTGGGGCGTGGGTACAGAACCAAGTGTGGGCCTTGGGCTCCTTCCTTGGGGTGCGGCTACAGAAACAAGTTTGGGCCCTGGGCAGTTTTTGTAACAGTTATGCTGATACAGCAGATCTCTACACTTCAATGAGTCATCCACCCTTCTAATTACTGTTTCTCATATTAATTTCCATGCCTTTGTTTTCTTTAGTACATTAAAGGTTGTATCAGCGATTTTGGGTGGAAACATAAATGATTTTTTTTTTCCTCACGATCCGCTAGCTGCCCGCCCCATAAGCAGGCCGTCAAAAAACCGCGTCTCTGTAGGCAGCCTATGCTCCGAGATCGTACACAAAAACAAATGGTACTACCAACCACTCAAAACCAAAATAAACAGTATTCCAACCAATCACAATGATCTGCACAAACGCTAATACTCTTATCTCGCTGAAATCTTGACGGATTTACAAACGGTTTGGTTTCTTACAAACGTTATTAACGTGGTTATAATTCTGGATGCTTGAACACTATTTTTAAAAACATAACATAATTATTCATAAGTATGTTTGTTTGGGATTTCGCTTCAGAAGTGACGTCACGTTTGTGCAGATCATTGTGATTGGTTGGAATACTGTTTATTTTGGTTTTGAGTAGTTGGTAGTACCATTGTTTTTGTGTACGATCTCGGAGCATAGGCTGCCTACAGAGACGCGGTTTTTTTGACGGCCTGCTTATGGGGCGGGCAGCTAGCGGATGGTGAGGAAAAATCAGATGAATGTGATCATTTATGTTTCCACCCAAAATCGCTGATACAACCTTTAATATCACATGACGCGACATGCGTGTGTCCTAGATTACCAAACATGAATTCCTACTCACAAAAAAACTAAAACATTTTTTTTGATTTATCATCTTCGGAATACTGGGCAAAATGTTAAACTGCTAAAGTACTGAGAGGGAAAATCATTTATTTTTCATCGCATAAGAAAAAACAAGATCAAGAATTAGAACACAGTCTGGATACAAAATTAAAACGGCTAAATAATTAACTTTCTGAAAAACCCACACATAAAATACAGAAATAATATTTCAACTAAAAAAAACACATTTCTCCACAGCCCTGATCTCAGTACTACTTAAGTCTAACAAAGATCAAACCCACTGCTCTAGCTACTGTCCACTCTAACTTATTAACACTGATTTAAAGTCTAAAAACTTAAAATAACCACAACATATCACAGAGGGATGTGTCCACACCCACCAAATACCTTTTCAAGAAAATGTGAATAGTTATATTAATATACATCTCAAAGTCAGCTAATAAACTCAGTCTTGAAAGGACTCAGGATTGTAGGGGTGCGGTCTAAATCCACGCCCTGAACCCGAGTGCCATCGACGTCATCCAGCCCTACATGTTTGAACCACAGAATTGTTCTTATACAGTTCTGTGGTTTGAACCATAGGGTTGAACCTGGCGAGGAATTAATGCAATCAATTCAAAGTAACATACAGTGCGGCTGCTATCAAGAGATAAATATCACACGCAAGCTCGCAATCAAAGTTAAGTTAACTTAAACGCTAAGCCATTTGATCTAACGTTAGTCTTAAAGGTATACTATGTAGTTTCATTGTAAACAACTCATTCTTTGTTTACATTGAAATTTTCTCCCCAAAAAACATTGTATGTGTATTGTGGTCTAATAAACATGTTGAATGTATTTCCTACCTCATAAGTCGTTTGCAAAGTGTTATTTTGTTAATGTTTTGAATGTTACACTGTTGACATCCTGCCGCCATTTTTAAAGCCAGAAACAGCTAAAATTGTGTAAACGTCATGAATGGGTGGTTCCTGCTCATTTGATTGACATGGCCAGGCCATGTGGGCAGGCTTCCATGTAAACTCTTATTTTAGCTTAGGACCGAAATATGCCTCACACAAATACACGAACGTGGACGCTTCCGCGAACAGTTTTTCTTTTGCCATGACATTTGTGAAAGACAAGCCAGAGCGTTGCAGCAAGGGACGCTATAGCAGCAACAACAGTAAACAACTTTCTTGTTCGATCTGTGCTTTCCTCTGGTTTGTCTTTCACAAACGTCATGTTCGCGTAGCTCGAAGCGTCCACGTTCGCGTAGCTATTTGCGTGAGGTATGTTTCTGCCCTTACTCATTAGCAAGATGTTTTCAGCCGAGGAAGTAACAACTTCCTAATAAAAATAGCGACCATACACCTAGCTACATTACATTATAGTCATTTAGCAGACGCTTTTATCCAAAGCGACATACAATAAGCGCATACAGAAACGTCATCAAAGTAACAACAGAACAGATGAGACAAAGCTGCCGTACTTCCAGAGAATATAGGTCAGCACAAAGAAAAGGATTCAACGATAGTTTGACTTCAAAAATTATGGTATAAACACTCAAAATAACCCCGATAGACTGTCGTCGTATTTTATTTGCTTTGAGTGCACTGTGGAGTGTTTAAGTGCGTTTGGTAGTGGATAGGGTTGCAAATTCTAAGGAATTTCCTTGATCGATAGTCGTAAACGTTAATGAACAATCAATCGATCAATCGATAACAAAACAGCTAAAAATAGCTTATGACATAGAAAATACAAAATGCATGTTTTTTTCCTCAATCAAAGCTTTATTGAAACATTTGAGAAATACGCCTGTTTCATAGCATAACACAAATATAATTATGAACGCTGTTTTGTTTAAGTATGATATTTTAATAAGGCACGGGAAATTGCGCTCACTCTTCCGAGGCGAATCAGTGACTAACACGTACGTCTATGACATATACAAAAATAAGATGAGCCTTAATTAAAAACTTAAATTTGCAAAATGATTATGAAATAGATAAATAAAGATAAATAACGTTTTTGAAAACAGCGCTATAATAGGTTCCCTCTTGAAATGAGAAAGCTACGACAAACTACGACAGCTCAGGCCTCAGTTTAAAACTTAAACTGCATAAGTGCAGTAAATACCTAGGCCTGCTGATTTTTATTTAAGAATATAAGCATGTTTACGTTATCAGGGGTGAGTCGTGTGCGCAGTCGGTTTACAGCGAGACCAGCTGCTGAAAATACGCGTTCCGATGGGACCGATGTCCCAGGCACGCATAAGTAGCGTGCTTCATGGTCGAGTGAGTCTTCTTCTGTGTAAAGTTAACAACATGTTTCCTAATTGCAGTGCGCGCGCCCCCTTGTGTTTAACTTAATGATTGCATTTCACCAACAGCTCCCATTGACACAATTAAGATGAGACCGCAAATAGTTCAATTTGATCGTTAAATTTGAAATGGTCGATCGATCAAATTATTAACGGCAATTAATCGATCAACGATTAATCGTTAACACCCCTAGTAGTGGATGCTACCGGTTACCATAGAGTTGCGCTAGCATTAGCAACGTGTGTGTGTGTCCAAAAGAAGGGACAGCATGGAATTAGATGAAAATGGTTTCCATCAATCAACTACATCATGGGTAAGTCGTAATTGAGACATTATGTCCAAAATTCCAAACTATCCCTTTAAAGGCAGGCGTTCATCCAATAACACTTGCCGCATTTTTCAACATTATGAACATATGCAAACAAAAAAGCATCAATGGAATCATCACTTCCCGGGAGCAGAATACGTCTTTGACAGAGTAAACTGGACATTTCTATTTATAACACTACAAAAATTTGCTTTTGGAGAATCATTTATTAATTGGATTACAACCTGATACAATCACCAATGGCTGCAGTCACTACTAATGGCATAACTTCTCATTACACCGTGGAACTAGAAAGGTTGCCCACTCTCTCCTTCATTATTTTCAATATTCATTGAACCCTTTGCTGCCACTCTATGCCAAAACAACCAGATTAACACCTTTAGAATCCATTAGCTTCTTTAGAGGAGGTCTTCAAACTTATCACCACCTTCTGTAAACTCTCTAACTATTCAGTAAATTGGATAAAATCAACTATTTTACCCCTAAATGACAGTGCCTGCAATGCTGCAATTCAGAAACAATTTGCTATATCTCCCTCCACTGGCAACATCAACTATCTCGGCGTTAACATCTCCAACAAGCTGTCAGCGCTGTTTATCCTCAATTTCACCCCCTCAATTGAGCAGGATTTGAATTGATGGAAAAACATACCCCTCTCTCGCTAACTGGATGTATAGTGCGATAAAAATGAAAATCTTACCTAAAATTTACCTCTTCTCAATGACATACAATTGGTTCTCCTGCCTAGACTCTGTCAT
The DNA here is from genome assembly GCA_029718625.1 of Synaphobranchus kaupii. Lineage (NCBI taxonomy): Eukaryota > Metazoa > Chordata > Actinopteri > Anguilliformes > Synaphobranchidae > Synaphobranchus > Synaphobranchus kaupii. Next base: position 55,468,753 of record CM056380.1, on the reverse strand, counting down.
CACAAAACTCTACTGGAAAAATAAACCCACCCGCGTTAAAATGACCACACTGCAAAAACAAAAATCTGTTGCATGCCCCAAAGTTTTTCCTCTTCTACACTGCTGCGCTCAGCTGAAACACTGTCTGTTTTTCGTTGTGGTCTGAAAACACTTTTTCAGACTCCACCTCGACTAAAATTATACCTATATAGGGCCATTCTATAGTACTCGCTTCCTGTTTTTTGCTTGTTTTCTATTTAACTTGTATTTTTGGTTATTTTATAGTTCAGAATGTATAGCTGACTGTGTGTACTACTCATGTTTATTACTAGGGATAGCTCCTACGCTGTGAGAAAGCTGTGCTTTGTCGGATTTGCTTTGTAGTCGCGTCAATGACCTTCAATATGCACTTATTGTACGTCGCTTTGGATAAAAGCGTCTGCCAAATGATTGTAATGTAATGAACACTGCCTGGCCAAAAAAAAAAGTCGCACACTCTAATATTTCGTTGGACCGCCTTTAGCTTTGATTATGGCGCGCATTCATCGTGACATTGTTTCGACAACCTTATGCAACGTCATAACATTTATTTCCGTCCAGAGTTGCATTCATTTTTGGCCGAGATCTTGTATTGACGGGAGAGTCGAACCACTCCGTAAAGTCTTCTCCAGCACATCCCAAAGACTTTCAATGGGGTTAAGGTCAGGACTCTGGTGGCCAATTCATGTGTGAAAATGATTCCTCATGCTCCCTGAACCACTCTTTCTCAATTTGAGCCCAATGAATCTTGGCATTGTCATCCTGGAATATGCCCATTGATGGGATAACCTGGTCATTCAGTACATTCAGGTACTCAGACTTAATTTTATTGCTGCATAACATTACTGAGCCTAGACCTGACTAAATGAAGCAACCCCAGATCATAACACTGCCTCCAGAGGCTTGTACAGTGGGCACTATGCATGATGGGTGCAACGGCAACTTTTTTTTTGGCCAGGCAGTGTACCTTTCACATCAACTGTAGCATATCTCCCAATGGATTAGTTACAACTTCACCCCTTCGCACAGACCCCCTAGTAACCATGATGCCGGCGCTGTGAGATGGCTTAACTGAGACATTCATTGCTCCTGCAACCAAACTATGAGCAGAAAGAACAAACTCTGTGTTCTAGCTTTATTAGTAGGAAATTAAGTTTTAAATTAAGTTTTGTTCGGTAATACACATTTGAGCATCTTGGGACAATAGAAAAAGACCGTCTGTGCATTTTTAGTTTTATTTTTTCCTAACGATACATTGTTGAGCTCATTGAAAGTCAGCTATTTTCCCATAGGAATACATTGAGCAGCAGAGACCAATCAACCTAGTGACGTCACGACCGCAGTTGGTCCAAGATGGCTGCACCCTAGTGGAAAAAAAGTTAATTTCAACTTCTTTTTCCAGCAAATACGGGTCGGTTTGAGATTTGAATGCACGGTCATATCTAATTTAAGGTAAAAAGCTAACAAACCAGAGCCACTTTACCGAGTGCTTCGTGCCCCCTTTAAATAGAATTGACCAAATTTGACATCTGCGCGAAAAGGTTAATACTCTTTGGACTGACATTGAACAATCACAATGCTTATGACACTTGGAATATCGTTAGAAGGTATTGTTAGATTGTATTCTATTAGGCAAAATAGATATTTGAGATCTGTCCCCAGTACTTCCCCCAAGGGGAATTTTTGCCGGCACCTGTTCTTATTAGATGCACCAGGCCTTTCACATACTTTTATAGTCAAAATGTACTGTTCATTTATCCTCTTGTAAATTCACCTATATACAGCAGTATCATCCCACAAGCCTTCACAAAATTTGGTGGCGATAGGCCACTTGGTAGTGCTGTAGTTCACATGACAAAATTTTGACATTGACATGCCCGCTGTCGACGCCCCGTTTGACCTAGAGTCACCAAATTTGGTGTACAGGTCCTTCTGCTCATGACAAACAAATTTGCCTCAAGGACCCATAAAGTCCGCCATATTGGATTTTCCACTAATTAGCATTTTTTGTAAAACACTTAAAATGCTGCTACTCCTCGAGAATTTGACCAATTTGCTAAAAATTTGGGAGACTCATCTCACGTCCCTTCATACAGGCATTTATAAGGCCTAGGTAAAAAAATGGCCGAATGATGATCCAATGAATTTGCAGTGGGTGTGGCTTATCACATAAATGCAAATAATTCTACAACCGTTTGACGTAAAGTTCTGAAACTTGGTGGGGTGATTGAGAGTTAGATCAAGACTCCAGATACAAAGGCCTAGCCCATTCAAAGCACATGGTGGTGCTATAGAGATCCAAAATTTCACTGTTCCCTTGCAGACATTTCAAACTTGCAACAATGACAAAAACATGATTAGAAACATAGATATTCGCTTTTTGGGTCAACTCTGTTTTGAATTGTCTGGGAATCGCTGCTTGCAGCTATATTTAGGGGTCCAAGCATGTAGTGTTGGAACCCTATTGTTTTTGCTGGTTTTATTATTATTATTCCCACATTTGTTACAATTGCAGCAAAACCACTTTTGCTGAAACTTTGCACACATGTAGACACTGCGACAGGACACATGTACAGCGAATTCCAACCCAATTGACCTGATGGTGGCGCTATAGAGACAAAGTGAAATTCTATAATCTTTTTGGGCTATAACTTTTGAACCGTTTAGCCTATCTTCAAAATTATTTTTGCTTCAAATTCCTTGGTTCGTGGCAAATACCTTTGCTATAAGGACCAATGAGGTCCGCCATATTGGATCTTTTGCAAATTTGCATTTTGTGAAAAACCTATAAAATCGAACTCCTCCGAGTCCATTTGACATATCACCATGCTACTCAAACCCTTTTGTTCAGGGGACGATTCTCTAAAAACGTAGGAAGCGATTTTCCTGATTTTCCAAATATCCTGATCGCAGTAAGCCAATAAAAACTGTTGTGGGCGTGGCTAGTCACAAAAACGCTAATAACTCTTCAATTCTTCAATGGATATTAATAAAATTTGGTTTCTATACTTGCACTGACCTTATGAGCCAAACTCTAAAGTATTGGCTCAATAGAATGGTGGTGCTATAGAGCATAATATATTATTTTAAATTCATAAATTCATTAAAAAATCACCATTATTTTTTAGACATTTAAAACTTGCTGTAGTGATTTCCTCATCTGGAACATACACTACTCACAAAAAGTTAGGGATATTCGGCTTTCGGGTGAAATTTCAGGATGAACCTAAAATGCACTATAACCTTTACAGGTGAAATTAATTTGACCTTCTCTAAACTTTTGAATGCACATGTCCAACTATTCAATGTTTCAGTACTTTTTGCACAACTTGCTGTTCTCTAACAAGGAGCTGAATGGCAAAATTCACAACAGGTGTTTGATCCATGAATCGACCAATAAATTTCCTGGTTCAATTAGAATTGGTATTTAAACAGTCCTCTTCATCATGCTGTTCACATTTTGACATCATGAGACCAAGACGACACCTAACAATTGATCAACAGTACCTCGCCATTGCGAGGCTTCAAACAGGATGTTCTCAGAGGGAAGTGGCCACTGAGCTTAGAGTGTCACAGAGTGTCATCAGCAGGTTGCAACAGAGATACAGAGAGACTGGAAGAGTCACAGAAAGGCATAGAAGTGGACGTCCTTTGGCCACATCCCACACTGATGACCGCTTCATTGAGAACAGTGCCCTGCGGAACCAGATGATGAATGCCACTCAACTCCAGGCACATTTAAGGGAGGTGAGAGGCACCCAAGTGTCACGTCAGACCATTCGAAACCGTTTACATCAGTGGTCTGCGTGCTAGACGACCTGCAAGGGTACCTGACCACACCACCAGGCACAGGCGTCATCGTCTTGCATGGGCCAGGGAGCATTTACGCTGGACGAGGGACCAGTGGGCCTCAGTGCTGTTCTCTGATGAAAGTCGATTCACGTTGAGCAGAAATGATGGCCGCCAACGATGTTGGAGACGTCAAGGAGAGCGCTATGCATCAGCCACTGTTGTCACCAGACGACCCTTTGGTGGTGGCGGTGTTACAGTGTGGGCAGGTGTGTCTAGTCAATACAGAACTGCCCTACACTTTGTGAATGGTACAGTGACAAGCCCATACTACCTGAATAACATCATTAATCCAGTCATTGTGCCCCTGCATGAACAACACAGGCCTAATTTCATCTTCATGGACGACAATGCTCCAGCTCATCGAGGTCACATCATTAGGGAAAGGCTGCTGGAGACTGGGGTACCTCAAATGGAGTGGCCTGCACTTTCTCCAGACCTGAATCCCATAGAAAACCTATGGGATCAGCTGACTCACCGTGTAGAGGCTCGTAACTCTGTACCCCAGAACCTCAATGACCTGAGGGCCGCCCTTCAAGAAGAGTGGGATGCCATGCCTCAGCAGACAATAAGTCGACTTGTGAACAGCATGAGACGTCGTTGTCAAGCTGTAATTGATGCTCAAGGGCACATGACAAGTTATTGAGACATTGACATTTTTGTTGTGGTATACCCACCACTGTTGTTGGCTTTTGTTTCAATAAATTGTTTGAGATGAGGAAATCACCATTGCATGCTTCTACTTAAATGCCCTACTTTCATGATACGTATAATATCACTGTAGCGTGAACTTACATTTTCCATAAATTTCACCCGAAAACCAAATATCCCTAACTTTTTGTGAGTAGTGTATGTATGTCCCATATATGTCGCTGCCATCTTGGATTGGCCGCCATTTTGGAAATGCTATTACCATTGCCCTCTGTCCCGGATATTGGCCTAACCACAAAACTGACAACTATGAAACTTAGCACCTTAGAATGAGGTAGTTTAATACGGTCACACAACGATTTTGGAACTGATTGGCCAAATTGAATCAAATAGTGGCACTATAGAGCACAATATGTATTTTTAATTCATAAATTCATGAAAAATCACTGTTGTGTTTTAAACATTGAAAATTATGTGTCGTGATCAATCACTGGGCAGCCACAGGTTATCTGTTATGGCTTAGTGGTAAGAGCAATGGCTTGGTATGTGGGAGACCTGGGTTCAATCCCCATCAGGTAGGCCCACCATAGGTTACTTTTCTTTTCGATGAAAACAATGCACAGTTTGTTATGCTTTTCACACTTAACAATGTTCTTTTCACATTATTGCAAAGGCAAAAAGATTTTACTATATTAACTATTCACTGTTTCACTAGTACTTAAATTAGTGAAACAAATAAAGTTTTAATAAAGTTAATCTTTTTCCTGCCAAATTCTTCATCAAAAATGCTCCATACCCTCTAATAATTCTCCCCATACAATGCAACATCTGCAATGGCTTTGTGGTTAGAGTGATTGCCTTCGATGTGGGAGACCCGGGTTCAAATCCCACCAGGTACCAAAGGTTGCGTTGCTTTTCAACAACACAACATGCACTTTCTTATGCTTTTCACATCTACAAATCTTATTTTCACATTAATGGGGTAGGAAACACTAAAACACATTTTTTGAGTTAATGTCTAGACATTGCCTCAGATTTAAGGTCTTTTTCATGAATGTCCTCTCAAATTATTCAGTTTACGCAGAATTAACTGAAGGTGGTGGTCTGAAAACAGTTTGACCTTTTATACATATTCATGTTTAGACACTCATGTCATGCAACTACATGTGTCTCACGTATACCTTCCGAGACTTGATTGACTCACTGTGGTCATTAAAGATCCCATGACACTTATCGTAAAGAGTAGGGGTTTCCCCGGTGTCCTGGCTAAACTCCCAACCCAGGCTCATTCAATCTGTCACCTAATCATCCCCCAGTTTAATTGGCTAAAAAAATTATTCTCTCCCTCTCCACCTCAGCTGATGTGTGGTGAGCATACTGGCGCAAAATGGCTGCCGTTGCATCACCCAGGTGGGTGCTGCACATTGGTGGTGGTAGAGGCGAGTTTCCCCCTCATCATTGTAAAGCGCTTTGAGTATCTAGAAAGGCGCTATATAAATGCCATGCATTATTATTATTATTATTTGATTGTAAAAGGAAACCAATGTAACATGATTACAACAAAATTACAACCTTTTGCTTGGACCCCCTGTAGTCACTGCTTTGCAGCTATATTTATTATTATTATTATTATATTTTTCTTATACCTTCTTAAATATATTTTGTAAGGTTTTTTTTTCTCTTTCCAAAAACTACATGCATTTTAATATGCCCCTTATAGCCAATCTAATCCATCTGTATGTTTTTCCTCCTACCTGTTTGTTTGGTCTATGTCACTTTACCTGTCAGTTTGTTTCTCTGATTGTTTGTCTGTCTCATCTGTCAATTATTTCACTGCTTACTAGGTTAGGTGGGGGGGGGGGGGGGGGGGGTTGATCCCCATTTAATGCATTTCATATATTTGCTTAGTTTGTTTTTTTGTATTTTTGTGAGGGTTTTGTTTCTTTTCATTTGCTGTTTATTTATATGTATTTTTATGGGGTTGAGCAGCTTCACTTCGTGTAACAAAATAAAATCTTCAAACAAAAAGACAAAAAAAAACAAAAAACAAATATTGGGCAAAATAATTCCGGGAAAGTTCTTTGAACAGACCACACTCGCTGGCACAGAACCCTTCAATTTATCAAACATCTCCATAACTCCTGCATCACTGTTCTCTTTCACATACACAAATCTCCACAACTCCTGCATCACTGTGCTCTTTCACATACACAAATCTCCATAACTCCTGCATCACTGTACTCTTTCACATACACAAATCTCCATAACTCCTGCATCACTGTGCTCTTTCACATACACAAATCTCCATAACTACTGCATCACTGTGCTCTTTCACATACACAAATCTCCACAACTCCTGCATCACTGTCCTCTTTCACATACACAAATCTCCACAACTCCTGCATCACTGTGCTTTCACATACACAAATCTCCACAACTCCTGCATCACTGTGCTTTCACATACACAAATCTCCATGACTCCTGCATCACCGTGCTCTTTCACATACACAAATCTCCATAACTCCTGCATCACTGTGCTCTTTCACATACACAAATATCCATAACTCCTGCATCACTGTGCTCTTTCACATACACAAATCTCCATAACTCATGCATCACTGTGCTCTTTCACATACACAAATCTCCATGACTCCTGCATCACTGTGCTCTTTCACATACACAAATCTCCATAACTACTGCATCACTGTGCTCTTTCACATACACAAATCTCCATGACTCCTGCATCACTGTGCTCTTTCACATACACAAATCTCCATAACTCCTGCATCGCTGTTCTCTTTCACATACACAAATCTCCATAACTCCTGCATCGCTGTTCTCTTTCACATACACAAATCTCCATAACTCCTGCATCGCTGTTCTCTTTCACATACACAAATCTTACCCTACAACAGGATAACAGTCAGAGGCTTTATAGACCTGTGCGCCGATGCAGAAGACTGCTTACAATACAGGCCATAAACTCTTACAAGCTGACAGTGGGCAGGTTCTATTAACAAAATGAATAACAATACTATCATTATATCACTGAATTCATTCATAAGCATATTACCTCAGACTGAATGGTATTTACAGGGAAAAATGAAAATTCCAATCCAAGACTTTTGTAGGAAATTTGCACCTAGCTTGTGAGCGACGAAGCATGAACATGATGTAACGGAACTTCGGAGTCCCAGTGCCGCACGACGTAAACGGTATTTTGATGATGCAAGACGTGGAATACCTGGTCACAGAAAATGGCAGAAGATTCTCACAGCTACCTCAAAAAAAAAAAAAAAAAAAAAGAGAGAAATCCTACAGGAGATCTGCAAAGAGCTGAGTAAAAGCCTACGCAGGGCTGGCGCAGGAATGAAACTCGATTTGAGTGTTTGCTTCAAAGTCGCCATGCAAAACAAATCAAATTCACAACTCCACCACAGACCGCATTATGAGCCCTGAGGACGGCAGTCCCGGAGAAATAAATCAGATTAATCAGTGCGCATGGAGAGGTTAACCTATTGATGCACAGCATGATGGAACACCCTTTTAAACTGTTGAAAAACTGCTGAAATCACCCTGGTGCACATTAACTAAATAGATAAAGCTGGAAGAGAGAGGGGGGGGGGGGGGGGGGGACAAAGCTGTTAAATCGCAGCTGTATATAAAGTTATTCAGACGGTGAGAACGCTGCCAGCAGAGTGAGAACCCAGCTGCGAAGTTTTTGGAATAAAAAACAGAGACGGGGGTATTGGCATTGGCCAGAATTAAGACCAGACATCTGGACCTCTGTGTTGTCGTTGTCTGCAATAAATCGGCCAGTTCTACAACACGCACACACGCCCACACAAAAAAAAAGATTCACACTGAGCATTGCGCTTGCTGACGACTCGCTAGGCACTGATGCATTGTTGATCAATGCCATGTACTGACGCGCATTTCGACACTGTGAAACCGCAGGTCAATAAGGCGGATATCTAACTGCTGAACTCCACTCGAGCGCTGAATGGCCATCTTTTGCCGGCTGTGCAAATCTTCTTCAAATAACCATCAATCAGATGCAACTCACCAGACATGCGCGGGGGTACTTGACCTCATATCAAGAGGGGACTGCAGCCCTTCAAAATGATCACCAGCATTGTCATTGCACTTCCACTGGTAGGCCTGGCCATCGGTATTCTCCAGGTACATCTGGCCCCTCAATATTGGACAGGTGTGCCTGCCTAGCCTCCATATTCCAGAGATATGTCAGCCCCTACCCTCCTTGATATACAACAGGAGTACCTGTCCCTCAATATTCCACAGGTATGAAGGCAACCATCCTTGACTCCATCTACAAGACTACAGCATACATTCCAACATTGAGACTTATGTTAAAATGCATAAACAACTTAGAGGAACATGAATAGTGCATGCGTAAATACTGCTCACCTTCAGCGGGCGCAGGGCTCCGCCCACCCTGGTGCAACAGTTCTTCTCCGCCACCTCCAGGTGGCGCTCCCGGCGATGCAGCACTCGCAGCCTGGACTCCAGGTCCTGCAGGGCCCGCCTGTCCCGTGATGAGAGGGGTCTTCCGTCCTCGCACTGCGGGGCACGGGGCCCGAAAACAAGCACAGCGTGTCCGCACAGGCACATGGGAAGCACAGAGACATCGAAACACAGGGATGAACTTACAGGGCGGAACCTGCGTCTCTTCCTCTATAGCACCAGTGTGTCCATTTAAAGAAAGCCACGACGTCACCTGTGACTGAAAGAGCTGGGTGTTCAGAGCGGCAGCAAGGGTCCCAACTCAGTCAGCAATCAACCTTTTCTTTGACTTAAATGAGCATGTTACGGTTTTCCTTCACAAACGCATAGGGAAGTTAATTTCAGTGAGTTGTGAACATGTCACACTGTTTGTAACATAAAAGTTAAAGACAAATTAGAAGCAGTGTTTTAGTTTTGGCCTCCATCTTGGCTCTGCGGTGCAGACAGGGTTTCTTTGGCAGGCCTGACCTAAGGAGAGGCCTGAGAAACAGGCGTCTCACTTGGCCTGGTGCACAGCTCAATGACCCAGTCCTTGCCCAGACCCAAACTGTACTCCACTCAGACCAGACCCAGCTGTTTCCTCACGCTCACATCCAGGATGTATAGATTACAGCTGAGGGCTACAATCTATACATCCTGTTCTGATGAATAATTAATATTATTCTAAATTAAAACTGTCATGTGACTTGGCAATGCAACAGAGTGCAAGGGATCCAGCGTGTTCTGATTCACCGTGACAAGAAACCTCTGACTGTCAGATTAGAAATATGACATACATAAGCAACACAGATGAGTTTAGTGTATGACAGGCAGTTCGGTCCATCTTGTCATTTTTCCTAACAACCACACAGCATCAATCACGTTGTCCAGCCTGGTCTTGAAAACCTCACGTCTTTAGCGTTTATTTAAGCATCCAATCACATTTCACACTGGCCTTAACCTCATAGCAGAGAAGGTGGGTGGAATAACCTCCAGTGTAACAGAGACTCGCCGTTGGAGAGGAGAGGCGGTGAAACTAACTTTGGATTTGAGCTTCTCCATCTGGTGCTCCACCTCCTCCATGTCCTCGCAGTTCTCCAGCCGCTCGTATGCCACGCTGCGCGTGCCCTTGATCAGGTTCAGCGGCAGCACAGACATCCCGTACGCCTGACAAAATGCATCGAACACAGTTACGCAAGAAGGCCACTGCTACAGGTAAACACTGCATGCATGCATGCATGTTATCAAAGACTAGTGAGGTAAAGCTACACAGCTACATACTGCGTGCACACACACGCTCGTATACACACACAAACATTTTTGACAGCCACAAAACTCGGCACACACGCACTCAAAACATGTAAACGCACAATCTAAAAAATGAAATGAACACAAACGCAGAGACGCGGTGCGTGCACAAAGTGCACGTCTTTAGAAACATTTCACAGCATAACGACTGCCGTCAGGCGCATTTGTTCTTTCGACCAGATGTACAGTCTGTAATTGTCCACCCACAAAGTCTTTATTTCTCATCACACTTGGGAGGACCACCATTTTGGTTGCGGACCTGAGATCTCTCAGACGCAGCCTAACAGTGCCCCCTAGTGGCCGCGAGGAATCCCGACTGACTCAGACTGTACTGGAAGCTTCCGGTGGACCGCTCTGGTGACCACGCAAACGCATTCGACAAAAACTAAATAAATAAATGAAAATATTTTGTATGACTGCTTTATAAATGTCATAAATCAGTGCCTTTTTTATTATTTTTTTATTTAAAATAACTCGGTCCATCAATAGCCATTTCCTTTCAGTATGAAAAGGACGGCGGCGTCACGGAGTGCCACTCAGCCACGCTTTTTTCCTGGCAGCCACAATATGAGCCGTTTGAACTTTAATTAAAAGTGAGGGCCATCTCCAATACCTGTGCGGAGGCCAATCGATACTGAGCGAGACTAAACTAGGCTGGTCGCCGCTGCCTCCACAACTCTCTCTGGAACAGGAGAGCAAGCAGACAATAAAATAATGCGTTTGGAGCAATCAGACTTTCCCCTCAACCCCATAGTCGCACGCTGGCTTTTTGTCTGGCTTTACTTGCATGAAATTGCAGTTTTAAATTTTTTTAGTTTTTCCTCCAAACGGACTCGGTGGAGTGTATGCGTGGAGAGTCGGCCGGAGTGGAGGTTGGCCCTGCTATTATTAGTCTCATCGGTGCACTTAAGACTCCAGCAGACCCGTCTCCCTGCAGCGAATCACAGTGTGCTTTGGCTCCAGAACACATCCTGAATCCCAAGCACATCGTTGAAATGAATAGAGCTCTTCCTTGGATTCGTCACTCCCTTACAGGCGTAGACGTTTAGTAAAAAAAAAAAAAGGGCGGGACTTAAATCGAGACCCCTGGATCGCTGGAAGCCCACCGGCACTCAAACACACGGGGCCCCCCCTGCGCCAGAGGCCTCCGGGAGGAAGTGCGCAGTTGAGCTGAAGAACACAGCCATCAGTGGCAGACACCCGCAACAAGACGGTGGCAGACAGGCTCCGGGCTGAAACTGTACTTTATCTACAAGGCCGCCCTAACTGATCGTGTAAAACGGATCGCTGCGAAATGGGCCCATTTTTCATCTCGCCTCTTTGTCGAGTGGAGAGTTTTGGACCCGGTTTCCCCCCAGCGGTCTCTTCGACTTCAGGGCCGCCGTGAAGAACAGCCTACGCGGCAACGCCCGCGTTTTTTAATAAGGGTCCTTCTCTCTGGATTTTAAAAATGAATAAAATACACAACGGGTAAACGGGGCCGCAGATGATTACGGCGGCCCCGCACTCCGCCCCCCCCGAGCGATTACGGCATTATCTTTACGGAGAAAACACGGCGGCTCGGCACGGTTCAGCGGATTTGTGCCCATTACCGCCTCTGTGCCGGCACTGTGTTGAAAATAATGAAGAAAAGACAAATATGTGTGAAACAGCGGTAAACAGTAGAGGCTTTCTGCAGAGCGCGTGTGCCCATGCACACCGCGCTCCCAAAACAGAGAACACATAAAAGGATTGCACAGAAACCGTTAAAAGGAGACTGTTACCTCTTCTCAGGACTCTCAGTGCCGGTTGCCTGGAAGCAACCGAGATGATTTCAAGCACATAAATACTACATAAAACACCATATTTTCGCTCCTCTGACATGACGGGCCCTTCAGCAGAATAACCTCTGCATTTTCACAGTGATTTAAGGAAAAAGGGGGGGGGGGGGGGGGCAGCAGTATATTTTTGCTGTTTTTTTTCTTTCCCAAATGTATGTGTTGTCTATGCTGCAAGCTAACAGGAACAATTAAGTGTTTTACTAAATAAATAAATAAACAATTTATATGGAAATTACAATCGACGACCCGCACTACGCGCGAGAGACGGATTAGACTGGCACTGATATGAGGCGGTCAACGTTTTAAGATAAAAACGAACAGCAGAGAGAGGGGGAAGAGACTCTTTCCTATACTTCCTTAATCAGCATTGAACCTATTCTACGTCCCCTTAGTTTCACTGCAGCCTTAAGATTAAAGTACAACCTGAACTGCACAACAGGCTTACAATGGGTTTCAAAGGAGAGACTATTTTGTTCTCGACATTTTATACTTGCATGATGGGTTGCTGATTGGATATTACTTGTTACATTTAGTTATTAAAAAGAGGGCTCAGGAATCTTTTATACACCAATTTATTATGACAAAGAACATATCTGATCTGCCTTTAGTCTTTCCAGAATTATGCATAACTAGTCATTGCTTCCAGCTTACATAAGTGCATTCATACTGATCTTTATCCTTTGTATTGTTCGTGTAATGTATTTATTGAAAAGGTGGCTGTGGACTACAATTGAGTCATGCCTGATGCAACGAGTGGTAGTTTGACATTTTCCAGATGGCAGAATGTGCGCGCATTCGTTTTTTTTTTGCAACCAATTTCTCCCAGGATGTCTGAGAGTTATATGACGGCAACACTGATGAGGATGAATAAATGGGAAAATAATTTTGTTTACTTGCGCTACACGCATAACCCACCCCCTACCCTCACGCCCCAGATCGCGGTGTGCTCTCCCAAGCCAGCAGGTGTATTTTCACATTAGCCTTTTCCCGCAGTGACACCGCTTCCCTCCGGGGGAAATGGCACATGACATTTTATGAATTTATTGGTCTCGGGGCTGCCAGAGACCTTTCAGGTCAGAGAAAAAAAAAAGGTTTGATTACAGAATGACCTCTAGGGGTTTCAGCTGTACCGCAAACACTAACAACTATTCCCACATTGGAAACACGGTCCACACCGACTTCAGGAACATGGTTAATGTGTTTTTTTGTTTTTTTTTGAAGATTCTGCATCGACTTCTAGATGCACGGTTAATGTTGTTTGCAAGCTCCGGATAGGTCTTCATGTGCAAGGATAATGCTGCTGTTTCAGAAGATAAAAAGGCTTAAGGGTCCACAGTAGCGGTTTTAAACCAAACAAATATGTGTGCAAATATTTTACAAGTGAGCCTTAGGTAGCTAAATCCAACTCTTGGTACGGTCCGCTCTGGAACTTCCCATTTCAGGGAAGACCTATATTATCCTTTTATTTGGACCCTTTGCAAATAAATCCCTTGCAGGAAAGCAGCGAGAGAGCAAGAAAGTAGGGTAGCGGTAATGAAGTCTGTTTGTAGGTCAGTGGGTGCGCTCACTTGAATGAATCGTTATGGACTACAATACAGTGACTTGTGGTAATGAGAAAAAGAGAATCTCTCGGGGGCGCACAAACACTGCGTACGTAGAACTTATGAGAAGTAGCAGGACGCTAGAAAAAGTGCCGGTACTAACATGAGCAAAATATTCCGGCCCACTTCAAGCACTGGCTATATCTCTAGGTGTCTGGGCACTTGACCTGGGTCCTGGGTGAACTCATCATGCATAGTTCAACTAAAATAACAAAATTACGCTCTTCATAGTGTCCTTGTTTCTCAATTAATCAATCAATCAAATAATTTTGTTTAATATAGTGCTCCCTTTAACAATGGGAGCTCCAGAGAGCGCTTCACAGAACAGACTGCATATAAATAAACGTGATTAATAGCAGACATAATATGAAAGGGAGTGATAGTATTGTAAGCAATGCAGCATGGTGCGTTCAAAGTGTCCTGGTAGGGGGGAGGTGTCCTGTTGGCCACGGTTGTCACATATTCAGCAGACCGTAAGGGTCAAATAAAAGGTTAATGTCAGTCACCAAGCATGTGACAGTGTTGTCCTGGCTGACTGGTATTAAAATGTTTAAAAAAACCTGTATTTCGTGACAGAAGAATGCTTGGAGTTGACCAGATTGGATCAAAACCCCTTGCTGTATATGTAATCTGATCAAAAAAATGTTTCCAACGTACAAAAATGCCAAGTTACTCATGCATAGCCTACAAAGCAGTGTCTGTAAGTCATTCATTTAAAACTTGCAAAAACTAGGTCTGCCGTTAAAAGTATTGATATCAAAATAAGGCCAAGTTACAATAAACAGTATTGCCTATCATAACTCACACTAATTAAACTAGCTCTATTCCAAAGCAATGCTACCCAATCTCTCCTAAATTACTTAATGTAACGTGGCCCTGTGTTTTTTCATCTAGGCTCTTGTAAAACGATATTATGTGGGATTTTAACAAGCTAGCTGCAGCAGGAAACAAAGATGGCGACGACAACAGTTTTTGAAAAATATTCTGTGGCATCAGAGATGGCATGTTCCATTGGCTGAAGTAGCCATCACATTTGCACTTCCTTATAAATCCAAAACCATGACATATTCACACCCTTATGTGGATATAAGAAAACATTACGTAATGCACATTGTTTGTCTTGGCTGCGTATCATGCAGTTGTCTAAGACTACTTTGATAACACTTTGTTATTGGTTGATGAGATGTCGTTATTGGGTGATCAGGATGTTGTTATCCAATGGGAATAATTATTATTTGTGGGCAAGCACCATTTGTGATGATGAATTCTGCAGGAAAAATGAGAAGAATTGGAAGAAGAAGCAGAAGAGGAAGGAGAAATAATACGTTTATTGTGTGGATGTGTGAAGTTGTATCTGAATTATGTGCGGTTACATGAGGTCAGAATGTGAAGAAGTTCATGTTTAGAAGGGCTTAGTGTATGTGGTCATTGTAGTAATTTCTGTAGGAAACCCTGAAAAGTGCCAAACTCTCGGTGCTGTATAGGCATGGGGCATGCCCCACCAAGCCGTAACTTGGCGGATGGCATACCTGCCATCCCAATAGCACCATTTCAAGTAGTACAGCCATTGCTTCTTTGCTGTCTGTTTGGAGTGATATCTTCACATGTTACGGCATGTCTAGTGCTGTACGACTATAAACAGATGGTATTCTCGTTTGAACACATGTGGGTTGCTTGCCTTTTTTCTGTACGGTTTGTGGTTTTGTTGCGTTTGTCAAACATCCTACGCACCTGATTGTACTGACTACTGTTAAAAATCAAAAGACAAAGGGGATGTGCTATGGATTCTTATGCACAATGCTGCACGTCCGCTATGGAGGAATATAAAACGCCTGTATATTATGTTTATGAAACTATGCCGTTGGGAAATTTTGCCTCTGCATTTAAGCGTGCGTGGCCGCAGTAGTCTGTGTACGGTTTGCGCTTTAAGTCTGACCGGTCACATCCACACCAAGGCCGGTGATATAAATTCACCTGCAGTGGGGAAGAATGTTAGCGGGTGCAGAGGGAGCCTGTCACTTAGACTCCATTAGGTTAATGGCACGTAATGGCACTGGGGACAAAATGATGAATCACCCCATCGTTTGTAAACTTGGTGAAAAATGTTTTCTCTTCTTTAATAAAAGTAGAGCAAAAAATTTAAGAAGGCAAGGGAATAGGGACGGAGGGAGGGAGAGGGAGAGGGAGAGGGAGAGAGAGAGAGAGAGAGAGAGAGAGAGAGAGAGAGAGAGAGAGAGAGAGAGAGAGAGAGAGAGAGAGAGAGAGATAATGTTTTCTGGTTTATTTTGATTGACTAAGTCCACAAACCAATGGAGATGCATCGGAAACACAAAGACCTGTTAAGAGCGCTTATTTCTGCAGGCTGCTTTCACAAAACCCCGAACAGCGTGGGGTCAGCCTGGAGCTCACAGTACTGGTGCTGCTGAAACCGCGTGGTAATTAATAACTATCGGAACAAAGAGCTGCTTGCTGGGCAGTCTAGGGACCGGCCAGAGCTGGAGGAAGACCAGAACTCTACCAGGCGACACCCCCCCATGTCACCTTCACCTTCAAGCCACTGATTTTTTTTTTTACTGACCAAGCTGTGAACTCGACCGCACTTTGGCAATGCCCATAAACTCACAACTGAAAAGTCTCACTTCAACTGTCCTGTCTTTTCCCACAGTCCTGAAAGAGGTCTCCCATAGCCGTCTGCTACCGGGCACCATGACAACAGGAGTGAAAAATTAGTGACATCAGCGAGCGTGACGGCACAGTCAATTTTTCTTTTCTGAGGGGAAAAGACAGCGATAGTATGCTGAGAGAATCAAAATACAGGCATATATTAATGGCCTTTGCGTCTCAGGGTGTATATATAGGTAACAATTAAAGGCGGTGTAGACTGCACACATTCATCATCACAGGGTCTCACTCTCACAGGTGAATATCAATTTTACAGAATATCGACTAGAGAGACTGATACGCTGACATGCACAAAAATGGCATTCATACCGAAAATGTGTCCTTAGTCATTGAACACCGCTGCACCTGTTCTCCACGTTCTCATGTGAATACGATGAAATTGCAAAGCGGGATATTATTTCACTATTTTTCTTTCTTAAATATATGTTTTTTGTCCTGTATTATCATCTAGAAGCATGAATGCATCATGAGAACTACACAGCTTGTCTTTTATCCCTTACCTAAACTTATGAAAGTGCCAACAGCATATTGCTATACATGCTAGCCTATACCCTAGCAGGTGTTTGAGACTGTGGACACAGCAGAATACAGGTGTTATTGCTTTAAGCCGTACATACAGGATCCTGCATCTGGACAGCTTACGGCTCTCCTGAGTGCATGCAAATTGCCCGAGCTGCAGCCAATAGCAGGTGCCCTGCTTTCACTCACTGTGTAGGTGATCACTGCCAGCATGCCCACCAAGGTCAGGGAACTGATGGAGAACGACAGGGCTGCCAGGCCATCTGCAGGATGTGGAGAGGGTGGGCGAGAGAGGGGCCCATAGGGGGAAAGGGAGGGAGAGAGAGGAACGTGATTTAAAAAAAAAAAAAAATTCAGGCTTACCAAAGCAGACGCATCCCCGAAAACCCAGTCCAAATCAAGGCCTCCGATATGCTGAAACATTCAGAACACCCGCAAACATAACGTACCAATGCATTATTACAGTCGGAAAAATGAATGATGCGCGATATGCTGAATAATAGAGGCAAAAGAAAAACACATACAAATTGGCCCCAATAGACAGAGGAAACCATTTTGATTATTTCTGTGAATGGAATGTCAAGAGCGAAATTTTACCATGTTACAATTCCGCTCCCAGTTAAAGGAAGCTGTGAGTGTAAAAAGATTAGCAAATGAGTAGACTATCAAAACCTGCAGCATAGACCTGCTTCACTGAGAGAAAACAGGAAATGAAGAAAAAGATGGCTCTGGTGAACAAAATTCCTGGCTATTCTTCTGTTACCTGGAACCACAGGGTTATATCACCAATCGATCGAGGCAATAAACTGGACCCATAACAATTAAAAAGGGATCTGTGCAAGCCGCAACATGAAGGTTTTCTATAGGGACACTTTCTTCTTAAACTTCCCTAAACTTCCTGAGCCAAAAAATGGTGTAGTCTTCCATATCCCAACACATATCCATAAGGGAATAATGTCACATCCATAATATGTACATGATGCAGAGACAGTACATACACAGTCATGGCCGGCTGCCCCAACCACCACCCCCCCCCCCCCAAAAAAAAAAAAAGCCACTTCAAAGGAAATACAAAAAAGCCCAAAAGACACAAAAGAAACCAAAGATGATCTCTCTATTTATTTATTTTTGTGACTTTAACCATGACTTGAAAAAAAAAAAACTGAGGTTTTGTGTTGACTGCTGAGCGGAGAATTACCATTTGAATAAGAGTGCATGAGGGGTGAGCTTGCAAGAGATAACAGGAGAGACAATGGATTCCTGTTCTGTGTGGAAAGTGTTCTACTTATGAGCACCGCACAAAAACAGAGAGACTGGATAAGTGCTAACTCTGTGCTTGGTTTCCTGAGGAGATTTTCCGGGGATTAGACAGAGGGAATACTGTCTATTATCAAAGATGCCAACCGCATCTGCACAAACTCAGTTCCCTGTGAAGTAGAGAGATGGTCCTCATTTCACTGTACGCAGAGCGCTTCGGGCTTGAGCGTCCTGAAACAACAGCCGCAGATGGTGTAAGCATCAGTTGCACGCCACGCGAAACTAAACTGCGACATCAATGCGCAATTTCAGGTACAAGAGGGGCCTGCATTACCCGATCAATTTGGACTGGAACACGCCAAAGCTGCAATAATCAGCAACATTATCAGGGGGCGTGTACAGCCTCCTATAGGTCTATATCAAGCAGGCCGAGAAGCAGGAGTGATATTCATAAAATAGCTAACAATGTAATAATTGCAGTATATACATATATTTGGGATGTCCCGAAAGGTAAATATTCCCCACCAAAGTTATGCTGACAATTTCCAGCAAAGCACCAGACTTCACTTCAAAGTGCCTACATAATTCATTAATAATCAGGCACTCTTTTCTTCGATCGCTAGAATCTCACGCTACATGTAGCATTTTCGAGCGCTACACGGACCGTACAGCTGATTTAACAGTACAATTAAGATAATCCTCAACATTATGTAGCTCTAAAAATGTAGACAATTCTCCACTAGACGTACCATTACAATTCAGAGGATCTTATGCTCGACGTAGCATTATGATACAGTAGGGCTGTCAGAATTTCACATTCCAAAATGTTAATATACAGCACTCCATTTTAATTTGCAACTTTTTCCGCTGCTGCACACGTCCCTTGCCTTTCTTGTGTCATTGCGGCACTTTCTTGACAATGTCATTGTCACAATAAATTTCTTCCTCTCTGCTGTAGCTGTTTGTTTACAAATGTGCCATCTGCCAACCACCGCCAAAGCTGCAGAATCATGGGAGAAAAACTGTGAACCAACCACCAGTGAGATAATAGCCTCTCCTGACCTTCTGAGAAGTAATGTCGAAAAAGTGTTCACTGCAGCTCATGGGGGGATTCTACAGAGGAACGCAGTAGTTTGCAAAATTTACAAAATGGAGCTGGGATATCACACCACACAGCCAGCGCTCGCTTGCAAACTTTGCATCCAGCAGGGTTTGCAGAGAACTCGAGCCAGAGGCACCTGTGTCTAAACAGCCAAGCATGAATGTGTTTTTCTCCCCCTTCAGGCTCGTATTATCCACTGAACAGCAACAGACCACGGTCTATAACAAAACCGGTAAACGTGTCTGTACTGACTGACGCCCTTGGCATTTCGTTATTTTACACGCAATACCATATCTGAATGGTTACATTCTGAAGGAACTAATATTTGAAAGGGGACATTCTTGGGGACAAATGACAGTCCTAAGATATGGCAGATTCTACACCAGAGATGTAATTTCACATGTCAGAAACACATTTGTTCTCATAGTATCAGTAAGGGATACCAAGCTGTCAATAGGAATTGTAATCTCTAGGGAATATTTTACCAGCAGTGTTAGAGGTACAACTGTTATTGGTACTCGCCGCATATGTCTCTATGTCTAATTTGACATTTAGGTCAGTTTATCCAGCAGTTCATTACTACATTAGAACACCCTATATCAAAAAGTAATAAGCTGTATAAGCTGTATATAAGCACTCCAACAACACAGGGCTGCGTACCTTAGTAATTTAGTGCTTGAGAGTGGATTTTGTATCTAAGCAGTTTTAAACTACGTTCACAAAATATATAATTCAGCTTGACAGCTATAGTAATTAACGAAACTCACGGTTATTGTGTGCCTGTCGACACACACACACACACACACACACACACACACACACGCACACACACGCACAGCGACAAGTATGCAAAAGCAACAGAACTCAAAAAACGGTATTTATCGCAACACATAGCATAACTATCAACCTGCAACAAGATCTCTAATAACGTCATATTGAAAACAAACATGGAGGCTCTGCTGGAAAGTAAGGGAACAGATAAGGCATAATATAAACAATTCTCAAAAACAAATTAGGCTCGCTTGCTAGCTTCTGTTTTCTGGCAACCTTTGAATCCATTTCTATGGACTTATCCAGACATATGCATGCTATTCAGACAGGCCTTAATTTATTAGGAGATTTAGTGTCACTTAATTGGGTTAGAGGGTTTAGCACCTTAGTAGTGGGTTTGCCATCTTACATTGTATGTTGCTCTGGATAACAGAATGAATGACACGTAATGCTAAATGAATGACACGTAATGCAATATATTAGTGTGTGTAGCATATGAGTGGGTTTAGCTTCACCTTCACCTGAGGGGATATAGTGTGCAAGTTTTTTAATTGTGAGCAGGTTTAGTATCTTAGTGCGTAGAGCTTTTGAGCAGGTTCAGTGCCCAAGCACGTTTAGTGTGTGTGCTGGTGTCTGAGGAGGTTTCGTTTTTCAATCCGAGGCAGCTTCGATTTGTGGCTGTTATTCAAAAAGAAAAAAAGGTAATAATGGCACAACTGAGCAGCTGTCTTGCTGAGGTGTGCGTGTGTGGCAAGGGCCAGGGCGGCTGACTTAGTGGGAATTTCGCCACTTGGTCTAATTAACCTTCCGTACGGACAAAGACACAGAAGAGGAAAGAGAGAGGGGAAATAAGATTAGTTCTCCATTTCCTCCTCGGCTTTTGGCCCTACGGGCCATCCGGGGGCCCAGTGGAGATGGGGAGGGGCGGATGCAGAAACGGCAGTGCAGCAGCCAATAGGGAGAGGGCGGTATGATGGGGGGGGGGGGGGGGGGGGGCTCTGTGACAGGCCTGCGACAGATGGCCTGGCTTGCTCTGCCATCGCCAGACGCCGGGGCGGCGGGGAAGATCTGGCGATCGGGCTCTTGGAGAGGCGCCCGGACCATCGCGGCCAAGGGGGCGAAAAGCGCTGCCTTCCATCGGCGGCCAGTTGGGAATAAACATAAACAGCGCGAAATGGTTTGGGGTGGAAGGGGCCGGTGGACACCCTCGAGCACTGGCCCCTCACATAAACGAGGCACAGCCGGGGCACGGGATGACCCTGAGCTACGCCCACCAGGGGAAAATGTCACCGCCGCAAGCCCCTGACGTCAGCTCCACAAATGGCTCCTCACCCCGAATAACCTCAACAGCGGCTCTTCCTACCATAAAAAAGCTCTGAGATTCCGCCAGCCTGGGCAAGCTAGCGACGCGCCGCCCTGAGGTAACGCCGTCCTCCGGCCACGCCTTCACCGCAAGCGGCACGTTTACTTACGGCTGCTGCCGAGCTCCACGAACAGGTACTGGACCTTATCCCACTGTGTGGAGTTCTGTTTGGGCAGAGGTTCAAGGGGAACAAAGGCCCTGAAACACAGAATGAAGGATAACTTCCTATTAGTGCTGGAGCTGGACAAATAATATCACATGATCAGGTACAAAAAACAACCAATGACGGAAAAATGCATAACATTTTAGCCAATCGGCTGAAACAAGGATACTGAGAGCAGCATGAGGGTCAGCTGTTCATATGCTCATTTACTGAACCCATGATTGAAGGTATTCTTCGCAATTTTTATCATGTGGTTCAATGTTTTTAAATAAAGAAATTGTGCATTACCTTCTACTATTTTTGACATTACATTTTTACTTTTTGCAGAACCAGGGGTGTGTTACACAAACCTTACAAAGAGCTAAACAGCAAAATCACATTGGAATAACAGAAAACAAAACAGAGACAACAGTCAGAGCTCCTGTTGGAACAGTTTAGAGAGCTTGCTAATGGTGTACAGAATTTCAAGCGGCAGGGCAGCTGCTTAGAAAACACCTTTAGTCAATTACACACTTAAACCTTTAGCTTTGAAACAAATCCCACAATCAATGCCACACTCCTCTCCTTATTTCTTATGTCACTTTTAAATACACTAAATCAATAAAATAGGTTGGATAGATTTCCATTTCTAAGGAAGCCATTTTGTGTATTTCAATTTAGTAAATTTTTCCACACACACATTTATACCCCTTTAATTCACCGTTGGTTGTGCTCTGCTACAATCAGAGACCATTGGCATCCAATGTAACCGCGATACCTAGTACTCTAACCAATATCCAGTATCCGGATAACCTGTTTCCTGTATTTCAGCGGCCAACATTGAAAATGGACGGTCCAGGCCATTAATTTGTACTGCTTTGCACTTATTCAATAAGTATTCATTTTGCAGTAATTATTGATTTATTTGTTTATTACTTTTAATACCTATCCAATAGGTCTGCTTGATTTAAATGTTTGCCACGCTAAATCAATAAAAATGGTCGAATAACTTAATATCTTTCACAATTCCCATCGACTTCAACCTCTAAATAAGATCCGGGCAGAGGAAGGACTTAAGACTTTAATCCCTCTCGTCTAAAAATAAAATTGCTTGTGGTTCAAAACATAAGGAAGCCAGAGTGTCCAACTACATTTTTCCACAAACACCATCCCCCCCCCCCCCACCCCCCTGTATCCTCCACGCATTAAAAATAATATTGATTAAGTAATTAAATAATTGTATTCGCCATTTTCTGTGCCCTGCTATCAGAGACCATTGCCATCCAATGTAACTGTGATGCACAGCATTGTAACCAGTATCCTGGTAGCCTCTATGCTGTATCCTTCCTGATGAACTAAAATTAAGAGCAACATCACCACAGAATACAAAGTGACCATCTGCTCACCTTACAACCTCAAAGCGGTTTTTTGTCCCCCCCAGAGGAAAAGAAAAAAAGTTTAATTTGATTGTAATCATTCTTATTTCCATAACCCAAAAAAGAAAAGAGCAAGGTTTTTCAATCCAAGGACACTTCCAAACACTAATTATTTTGTTTCATTAGCTTGATTTTCCTCGAGGCCTTGTTCTTAAATTACTTTTGGACTTTAATTAAATGGATCGGAGAGTGCCATTTTGTTCACTTGAAATGCCAATTACTACGGCATTTGTTATGCTTAGTGCGTAAGGTGGCTAAGGGATGGATTGAGAC
This sequence comes from Synaphobranchus kaupii, assembly GCA_029718625.1. Taxonomy (NCBI): domain Eukaryota; kingdom Metazoa; phylum Chordata; class Actinopteri; order Anguilliformes; family Synaphobranchidae; genus Synaphobranchus; species Synaphobranchus kaupii. The sequence continues at coordinate 55,445,458 of CM056380.1, read as the reverse complement.
ATTGTTTATCAAGCAGGGTTCGCTTTCACTGCTGTAGGCCTGCAGGTCGAGAAACTAATTCATCCAACACAGGGCTTATCTGTGAGCAGGTCCATCACATCAGCCACGGACATGCTGACAGGACAAGAGCGAACCTGGAGGGCCAATGAGAATGGAGGAGGAAGCTGGTGGGTGGGACCTTTGCTGCTTGTTGTGCAGGTAAACAGCCCGATGGGATGGCCGTCTCCAGACAAGATCCAATAATGTCTTCCACAAATTGTGATTTTACAAGAAATGATTATGGGAAAAAACCATGTTGGGGACTTTCCAGCACTTAAATATTTACTTACTACAATAAAAACCAATGTCAATGAAGGAAAAAAATATGAAGGAAAATATGCATCTGACTGCCAGCATAAGGTACTTATCGGTAATGTTTTCCATTCATAAATAGAACATTAAAACTGCATAAAGTAAAACTGCATCTCAAACTACACAGCACAAACTATTCATCACACAATATGTAGCCTAAATTCCCTAAACGTCACAGCTTGAGCAATATATTCTTCAAGCCGAAAATCATTTTCTTCCCTTTTTGCTAGCAACCCTCTGGGACTCCTTTGGAGACCTCCAGACCCCAGTCTGTGGCTGGATCTCCGGAAAGATCACCCCAAAAACCCCACCCCTACCTGAGATGTACAATGGCTATCATATGCATGGTGGGAGATGGCTTAATCATTTTGGTAGAGGAACTCCTATGGAATCCTCCCATATAGCTTAGATATTTTAGTCCCTTCCCATCTGCACTGAAAATTGACAGTGCAGGTCATTAATGTGTACTGCTTTGGAGTTATTCCATAAGTATTCATTTTGCAGTAAATATAGATTTATTTGTTTGTTACTTTTAATACCTATCCAAATGTCCGCTTGATTTAAATGTTTTGGCACATCACCGGCATGGTCTTTTATAAGTGGAGAGAAAAGAGGAAGAAAGATTATTTATTTCATTATCATTATTATTATTTACTTTTTTTTTTTTTGTAATTCACAAAGTCTCTCTAAATGATACAATGCAACGCAACAAGACGTACACTGCCCATGAAGGTGAGAGGCCGCGCTACAGCAGCAGACTGCGCAGGCTCTAGGACGTCACGCGACACAAACCAGGTGTACAATGTGACCCTGCAGGACCAGGAGAGATTAGAGGTCAGAGCTGAGAAGGAAGCTGTTCTGTTCCCATCACAGAGCCAAAGTCAGCAAACAAAAGGCAGAGTGTTCTCTGCGTCGGGCCCAAATGAGCAGTGCGCTGGTATTCTGAGGTAACGCGGTTAAAAAAGAAAAGAAAAAAAAGACAACTGGGGACAAAAGGTTGGGATGCAGTGACATACCGGGAGCACAGGAATGGTTTCTCACACAAAGGAGCGAGCAGGGTCTCGCCTCGAAATGTAAAATTGGGACCAAATTGCTTCTGTCGCAGAAGAGCGGCAACTTTTCAGAGATGGCGCTCGCCCTCGTCCCGCTGCAAGGGGCAGTGCGTGGCGCGCCCTCTGCTATTCATCCTCCGGCGCCCCCATTTAATGGCTGAGAGCACATTAAATTATATGAGCCGGACCCCTAGTATGTTACTGTCGCCACGGCGAAAATAAATCCATTATGTATATACCAAGCGGCCAGCGCTGAACACAAACAGGGTAAACTTCAGGTTAAATGGAACACAATCCCGGCCACCTATCACTCGATTGGGCCATCGAGTCAAGTTCGCCCCGCACTTAATCAGAGGGGGTTGGGACACAGCGCAACGGCTCGGGCTGGTAGGGGACGCTGTGGCTAGCCCTACTCTGGACCGCTGCAAAACCCGTTCGGGAACAGAGGGCACCCGACTGACTGAAAAGCCACCCTGGTCGTGCCTCGAGCTGCTACGGTGGAGAAAAAACAGTCACACCTGAGAAGTCTGCAGGGGACCTACGACGTCAGAGGTCAGGGGTTATAGCCTCCCTCACTCATGAGTCTGAATTCTGTAGTCCTGAAGAGACTTTCCATAGTAAACATGGAGGGGTGCGTTTGCACTCGCCTGAATTTAAACAAAATCAAAATCAAAACCCATTGTACTGGACAGCAGGCCCCACTGAGCACAGTCGCATTAGGAAACAGCACGGAAACACATAAATCGGGCCCTCCTACTGTGCAACATTAACAAGCCTCCAGCAATCAAGCGCAATAAGTCCCTACGAAACCTGCTCGTTTCAAACGCGGTACATCAGCGGCGTCCTCGCTGAGGGGCTGATTTCTCTACGAGGAGCGGCTCAAGCGGAGCGCGGCGCCGCGGCGCGCGGGAAACAAAGGCGCGGCTCAGAAGCCTGGGCTCATTGGTATTCCGCCTCAGGCCCCACTCGCTCGCCGGAGGTTCCCACACTTCAATCCAAACCCCCTCTTCCTTCCGCACTGTCGCCCGTCGCATTGTTTTGTTTCGGAGGGGGCTCCTTGCGTGCGGAAATTTCAAAAAGGGGTCCGCGGCTAATTCGGGCTTGGCAGCTAGCGGCGGTGGGCGAACAGGTGTCGACAGAAAGAGAAGACTGGGTTTCCACGCAGAGCCACCTCATTAAGGAAATATAATGACACATTGCGGTCCCTGTGCTAGCGGTGCCTATCGGACCTGCTACTTACCCAATTAGGAGGAGCGCGGAGCACACGATGAGGAATCCGACTGTGTACTTGAGTGCATTTTTCACTTGCTGTAATGAAAGAAGGAATTAAAGTGTATTTAATCAGAGCTGTAATAAAATCACGTTCGTCGGGGGGAGTAATTAGCAATTCAGTGAGGGACAATGGGAGCAGAATAGTCTCCGTTCACCATGAGAGAGAGACAAAAAAAAAACACTCTTTCTGGAAGCTATTCAGGCCACTGCCAGAGAAAGTGCTTCTGTCAGCGCAAAACCAGAGTAAAAAGTTAAATCAGTCTAGCTGTGTGTGTGTGTGTGTGTGTGTGTGGTGCGTGTGTGTGTGAGAGAGAGAGAAAGTGTGTGTGCGTGCACTTATGTGTTATATACACCCATGGTGTCATATGGAACTACACAAAATGTTTAAAATGCTCCCCAGATAGGTAGATCAGATACACCGCTGGGTAAACATGTATTGATCGCCCTGCATCATTCGACGGTGTACCAAGCTGAGAGAATGAACAGAGGGACTGTGATGCAGTGTATGTGGGTGGGAGAGATTTTACAGCCCCCAAATCCCACCCACTTACACAGCATCCTAGCCCTCCGCGCGCCAGTGCTGACACTGTGATGTAGCGTCATGGCGTGGGCTGGACGTAAGCCAGGCCTGAAGTGCTGTGCTGTGTAACAGGTGCGGAGGGCAGAGTATAGGGACATCTTCTCACCGAGCACTTGTTGATGTTGTCGTCGTCCCTCTCCTCGTAGTAGAAATAAACAAAGGGTATCCAGAGGAACACGCAGAACAGGATGATGATGTACAGAGCTGAGAATAAAAGCAGGGGGGGGGGGGGGGGGGAGAGAGAGGGAGAGGGAGAGAGATCATGACGACAGAGCATCTGTACTCTTCACTCCTTGCTCACATCGTCCTACTCCACATCCAGAGCCCATTACTGCCACAGCGAGCATTGGATCATATGTGTGTGGACACAACATTTCACAATGATGACAAACCTTGAGGGACATTACTGGTTCTATTTTTTAAGAATTCCTGATCCCCAATCACATTCACAGGCATATCCCATCCCTGCAACATCAGTTTGACAGATGCAGACAAGGGTCTCCTCAGAAAATCGCCAGCCTCGCATCTTCTCCTTCTGCAGCCATCACAGACAGGCAGAAACCCAACAGAGTAGAGTTACCCAACGAGACGGGGAAAAGCCTGCTGACTGAAACCCTTTTTCTCACAGTCAGAAACCCAACAGAGTAGAGTTACCCAACGAGACAAGGAAAAGCCTGCCGAATGAAACCCTACTTCTCACAGTCAGAAACCCAACGGAGTGGAGTTACCCAACGAGACGGGAAAAAGCCTGCTGACTGAAACCCTTCTTCACACAGTCAGAAACCCAACGGAGTGGAGTTACCCAACGAGACGGGAAAAAGCCTGCTGACTGAAACCCTTCTTCACACAGTCAGAAACCCAACGGAGTGGAGTTACCCAACAAGACAGAGAAAAGCTTGCTACGTACCGGCCGGCTACAGTGAACAGTTTGGATTTGATACTGAACTGAGAGGTGCATCACTGCGCTGTGTGACCCAAAGGTCCCATCATCCGGTTCTACTTACCCGTTCAGTTGGAAGGATGCATATTTCATAGAATCAGAGTGCACAGACACACAAAGCTTGATTTCACAAAGTGCACTTCCATAAACTAGCACTGGTGAGCATGGCCTTTAACAGGCTGAGGGGAGGCATTTACCACAGACGGCGGAGATTTCGATCGCTAGGACACCGGCTGTGCCAACAATGGAAACCCCGGAAACAAACAAATCCTTCCAGGCAGACACCAGACAGCTTTCTCTTTTCATGAGTGCAATGGAGAGCATTTGAACTTTATCTGTGGACACCGCAAGCACACAAAAGCAAGCGCTAGACGGTATGCATACACCCTCACGAGCGTAGCTGGAGTTTTGACGCACCGAGGACGGGCTCGTCCCATGACGCTTCGTACATCCTGGCAGCTCGTATTGAGCCATTCTGCCTCCCTCACGTCATACCTCATGCCTCCTAAGACCACATTAAAACCAGGAGCTTTGCTGTTATTTACAAGTCACAACGGAACTGCACTGCCTGCTTATGAGCATATTTAAAAGCTGCAGAAATCCATGTTTACATTTAAAAAACTGATGTTAGCAAAATTATGAGTGAGATTAGTTTTTTCCAAGTCCCGTCACTGTGCCTACTTTGCTTCATAATCATTGCATCGTGTTTAAAAATAAACCATATCCGGTCTGTAACTTTGCATGTAATCACCTCAAAATCTAACATGCAACTACGTAATCGTGCAGTTTCAGACAGTCGGGCAGTAACCTTTCTGTCACAATGAAAATAGGATCAGAGCCAAAAAAAAAAAATCAGGTCAGAGGTGCCCAGTGAACGAGAGGGAACACTATTGCGTGGGGCAGGCGGAGCTTACTTCCTCTCCTTCCTTGGAAAAGCACCTCCTACTGCTGTGCAAGCTCCTCCCTTTCTATCCAACTCTAAGCTCCCGTTCTTATTTTGCTTTGGCATTGCTCTTCATAAGGACCGTGAGTTAAGAGACACCTCCTTGGTGCCCACCACTGCTATCAGCCGCTCCCGTCTTACAGTCTAACTCTGTGACTGAGAGCAGAGGCTCTTGGGATAATCCACTCCACAGCTCACAGATAAAAGCTGTGCAGTCGGTAAATTATGAAGCCATTAAAAATACAATAAAATTGGAAAAGTATTATCCTTTTCTGGATAGCGAGCTCTCAGAATTTCCTTGTCGGTCTTGCCCGTTTGCCCTCTGACATAGTGAGCGCCCCGGCACCCCGTTATCAGGTGTGTCTGGGGGCTCGCTGCCTTTTAAACCTTCCAGTCACGTTATCAAAAATAACAGCTCCCAAAAGACAAAAAGAGTGCCACAGGTCTGTCAGTGAGGTACTCGTGGTGGCTGTGTTGCCAGGACAGCCTGTCTCAGGGCCTAAGGACCAGGCCTTTAGAGCCCAACAATCAGGCAATGGGCCACAGCACTCACCCAGCCTGTGACTGTCAGTGGTTCTGCAGCGCTCCCAGGTAGCGGAACCGCCTCCAGGCGCTGAACCGACAACGTCCCTGAACACAGGATCTGCTTCTCTGACCCGTCCCCACACTTCCTGGGGCCAAATTATAACACGCGCCTGGATTCTGTCAAAAACCACTAAAGTTACTTCAAGCGGAACTGCTATTCAATTATTAAAAAAATTCTATTTAAAAAGCGTCACGGGTTAGCCCGCCACAGCATCACATTTAAGTGATATTTGGTTTTAAGATGGCTTCTAGGGCCAATTTCATCGCGATACACTACCAATTAATCTGAGAGTTTTTGTCTCTGGACTAAATAGGATTTTTCTAAAAGTGACATTGCAGGTTTGATTGATCATTATACCTTTAAGGCATTTAAAATGGAAGCTTGTTTCTTCTGTCCCTTCCAACTTCCAACTGAGAGTGTACACACACAAAGAGAACAAATGCGTTTGGCATAAAAAAAACAGTAACGTTTCTGAATTATTCATAAGTAGCCAATAACCGAAAACCTACTGTCTTGTTTTTATAAAATTGAATCCCAAATTTTAACTGCAGTGGTTAACTGCAGTGGAATTTCACACACAAAAGCATTTTCCCTTTGCTGTGAGTGTAGAAACACTTTGGCTGCTGTCCAAAGGTCACTGCCCGGCCGTGATAGCATTAGCTTCTCTTCTGGCATTCGTGAATGGGCACCGTCACAGGAGATCCGTTCAAAAGTTTTCTGTGTTTTGTTTGCCTTTTTCTGCACGCCCAGTGCCTCTTAGAGAGAGACAAACACCAGGCAGCATTAGAAATTTATGGGATGGAGGCGAGGCACAGGAAGTTGGAGAGGGGGAGCTATTTTAAGACAGCTTTTCTGTAACCGTAGCTAATGGACGTCAGTGGAGACAGCTACAACATCCTGAGAATAACTCCCCCAAAGCGGGCCTGATCACCGGGGCTGAGAAATGCATCTGACACCCCTCCCCACCTTACTCTCTACCTCCCCACAAGTGTGAAGCATGATTCATTAACGCAGACCTGTACACAGGACTAAACAGACGAGGCAATTAGACTCTGGTCCAGAATGGGCTCTACAGAATCCATGCAGCTTTAAATATAGAGCGGTTCCCTATTCTTAGGCTTAAGTGTTAAAAAGATAAATGGACCCTCTCCATTCTGGGGTTGAATCATACTGTAGCACACCTGTTGCTGTACTCATTTAATATTATTTTCCACCCATCATCTCTGTTTGGATCTCTGTATCAGACATACAGCCCCAGTCCTCACCTGTACAGTCCTACAGCACCTCCTCTCTCCTGCAGTGTTATAGCACCTCCTCTCTCCTGCAGTGTTATAGCACCTCCTCTCCCCTGAAGTGTTATAGCATCTCCTCTCCCCTGAAGTGTTATAGCACCTCCTCACCCCTGCAGTGTTATAGTGCCTCCACTCTCCTGCAGTGGTATTGCACCTCCTCTCCCCTGCAGTGTTATAGCACCTCCTCTCCCCGGTAGTGACTAAAGCAGTGTTATAGCACCTCCTCTCTCCTGTAGTGTTATAGCACCTCCTCTCTCCTGCAGTGTTATAGCACCTCCTCTCCCCTGAAGTGTTATAGCATCTCCTCTCCCCTGAAGTGTTATAGCACCTCCTCACCCCTGCAGTGTTATAGTGCCTCCACTCTCCTGCAGTGGTATAGCACCTCCTCTCCCCTGCAGTGTTATAGCACCTCCTCTCCCCGGTAGTGACTAAAGCAGTGTTATAGCACCTCCTCTCTCCTGCAGTGACAGGGGCAGTGACATAGCGCCACTTCACCCTGCAGAGTGATGGCGGCACATTCGTTTCAGTAAACGGGTCCTCATTCTCCTGACAAGGCGCGCTCGCCACCGTTTACAAGCACTTCAGTCCCAAAACAAATGGCTGAAAGCGAAGCAGCACGCTGCTGGCAGGGGAGGCCCGATGGGTAATATTTATCACCGCGACATGAATATTAAAACAACTACGGGACCGGCACTGGGCACATTACCGCCCATCATCCATTACTCTCAAACCAGGTCCCAAGCAGCCAACCCGGGATAAAGTTGAGCGAATTAATCCCCCTGACGTGGGGAAAAAAGGGCTAAAAAATTAAACAAACATCTGAACTATGAGCAGAGATCCCGCTTGTCTGTCCCCTTCTTCCACTTTCTCTCCACGCCGAGAAGAATGGGGTCAGCCGAGTTCACCGGGAAACAGCACCGCAGAGTAAAATCTCATAAAGCACCCTGACGGCATGATGGACCGTTAAATCCGCCTGCAAATATCGCCAGCCCCGTATTCTTCTTTCTTTCTTTCCTTTTTTATAAACCTTATCTATCCGTCTGTCTGGCAATTACAGTCAATCAAACTAACGGACCCATCCATTTGAATTCAGCCAATGTTTAGGATGATGCTCCATGAGTGTTTACCGCTCACCGAGTTAAGGAAATTGCCTATGCAAATAAAAATTAGATAGCCATCAACAATCTGTCTTCAGGAAATGGGTACCGTCCTGCTGACTCTCACACCCACCGACCCCTTTTATGGACATAAAATAATCTGCCGATGAAGCCGCTTGCCATTTTTAGCAGCTGTATATGGGAACTAATGCAATATTTTGATAAGAGTACATACAGTGAGCACCATAATTCATTATACAGTGACACATTCTTTGTTATTTTGGTTCTGTACTCTAGCACTTTGAGATTGAAAGGATACAATGACAATGAGGATGAATGCAGACTGTCAGCTTTAATTTGAGGGTATTTTCATCCATATCGGATGAACTATTTAGAAATTATAGAACCTTTTGTACATAGTCCCCAGCATTTTCTGGCATCAAAACATTGGACAGTTTAACATAATGTAGAATAAAGTAATCCATTTAAAAAGTTGGTCGCATATCCTTTGCATGCCATGCCTTCCTGATGTCTGTGACCCAACAATATCAAAAGACTCTTGATATCTTATTTTCTGGTACTCCTACAAGCGATACTATAACCTCTCTGCATTTGAATGGATCTCTATGGTAATTGGGGGTGGGACTAGATTTTGCTGTAAATTACACTGGAACAGTATGGAAACACATGGTTGGCTAAATGGCTGTAAGTCATCAAGGGTCTGACATATCAAACAAGCCTTAAATCATCACTCTGCTGCCAAATATTCAGCAGATAGGGATGGATAACTTGAAGGGTTTCTTCTCCTGACTTATTTTTACAGAGTTTAATAGGAAAATTTGTCAGGAGAAACAACCCTTAAAGTGATCCATCCATATCTACTGCATATCTGGCAGCAGAGTGATGGTTTGAGGCTCGTTTGATACCTCAGACCCTTGATGACTTACAGCCATTTCACCAACCATGTATTCCATACTGTTCCAGTGTAATTTACAGCTAAATATAGACCCACCCCCTAATTCCCATAGAGATCCATTCAAATGCAGAGAGGTTATAGTATCGCTCGTAGGAGTACCAGAATTGTTGGGTCACAGATATCAGGAAGTCATGGTATGCAAAGGATATGTGACCAAATATTAAAAATGATTACTTTATTCTACATTATGTTAAACTGTCTAATGTTTCGATGCCCGAAAATGGGGGGGGCTATGTACCAAAGTTTCTATAATTTCTAAACGGTTCTTCCGATATGGATGAAAATACCCTCAAATTAAAGCTGACAGTTTGCACTTCAACCTCATTGTCATTGTATCCTTTCAAATTCAAAGTGCCAGAGTACAGAACCAAAATAACAAAAAATGTGTCATTGTCCAATGAATTATATTGCTCACTGTTTACAGTGCCATCCATAATATTTGGAACAAAAACATATTGCGTGTTGATTTGGCTCTGTACTCCACAATTTTTATTTATTTGCATCAGCACAGAAGTCACTCAGCACCTGTTGATGTCTATGGCTCACAGACTTCTAGCAGTCTATGCATGCAAAGGATATGTGACTAGAGGTCAGAAACATGACTACTTTGATTTAACATAGCATTAATATGTCCCAAACAAATATGGTGCCCTGTGAGTGTGTGGGTGTGGGTGTGTTTTCATAGAATTTTACATTATAAAAGAAATGCAAGTAAAAAAGAGATTATTATTCAGACAGCATTGGTTTAGAGACCCACTGAGCTTCTGTGTAGCTTTGCTTTTGTATTTACCTTTGTTTACGATTTTAATTGTTTTGTTCAGTTAACTTTAAATGGGCCTTCTGTGCTGACTTGCCATTGTCTCATTCGTGCCTCAGATCAACACTGATTGTAAATGAAATGCTCTGCCTCTCTAGCGTACGTGCGTTGCATCAATCATATCAGCCATAATCTTAATTTATAGCTTCGTTTCCTTTTTTCACCGATCATTAATGTGCTTTTAGTTTCAGAATAAACAAACGTATGGTTTCCCCCAATAAACGAGAAGAAGGGCCCATACCCCTTTAAGGAAGGCTGCAATGCCACCGACACAAACATGAAATGTGCAGAATCTTCAGCAGCCATCCCACAATTCCCTACCCTGCAGCACGAGGTGGCACAGGGACCAGTGAGAGGAGAAAACAGGACTGCGATTCAATATTAATCTGTCACTGAAAACACCGCAGCCGTACGGATGAGGCCTTTCCAATTAAAACCCATCCAATCCTCCGCGCGTCCCCCTCTCCCATAGCAATACATATTTAAAAAGTACAAAATTACCTCAAGGGTAGAGGGAAATATTAATCAACTGCCATCTATGCATCCTGTTCTGCACCAACCCAGAGAATCAGAGGCACCGTACCATCCATCCACATCCTGAAGTCAGCCCACTTCTTCTCCTCTCTCAGCTAAGAGGGACAGCACATTACGGTGGTAATGGCTAATCTCCTGAAAGTTTGCCATGCAACGTGTTCATAATTCTCCCATAAATAAAAGGGTATGTCTGAGGCAAACCGATTGTAAAAGAGGAGTGCTCATTTTCCGTCTCCGAAGCTCAACAAAGCGCACAAAGCCCTACTAACGGTCAAAATCTGCCACGGTAGAGTTTTTCCCCCCTCTGGTTAATCCTTTAAATAAAAGCGTGCTTTTATAGTGCGGACCTTTTTTAATGCCTTTTCCTGCTTGGGCCTCGGTCATATTACTTGACTGAATGATACCCACTTCTAAGTTAGTAGAATCCTGAGTTAGTGGAATGTCTTCCTTGTGGCCTGTTCAGGCCCCTGATGGATTACAAATGGGAAGGAGTCGATCTGCATGGAGTTTCGGAAACTCGAGGTCAGGCCACCTCGTACTTTCAAATACCCTGCTTATGAGTTTCCCTCATCTAAGAAAGCGGTGGACGTAGGCCGATACCGTGGGGCAACGCGAGGTTCTACTTGTGCTGCTCGGCTATATCTCTCCTGTGAGTGTGTACTGCTCGCCTGGCTGTGTCCGGTCAGTAAATGGTTTCGGGGCTGTGTGCTATCTGGACCTCGTGGGCGGAAAAGCCAGCATTCGTACGGCGCGGTAAAGCGCGGTAAAGCACCACGTCTGCGGCCGTCTCCTCAGCGGGGCGTCAGCCTGAATGGACGCTGGGTTTCCGCTGCTTTCGGCTCCAGAGAAATGCAGTCGCCCATCTCCGGAGAAACGCGCTCGTCTGTTCCACATGCACCGCTCGGAAGCACCCGGAAGCTGGAGTCAAAACGGGAAAAGATTTAAATCTACTTCAACAGCGGGCCAGGAGGACACGCACACTTCACTGGGCCACCGTTTCTGAGAAGGAAGGTGACGTCACTTTCTTAAAGAGGACACCGTAACACGCCGAGAGTGAATTGATTTGGACAAAGCAGAAGGAGCGGGCCTGACTGACTAGCATCGATTTCTCCAGCTCGTAGACGGCATAGTTGCGCTGCGTGTGCCCATTTTTGAATAATACTTGCGGAAAAATTTAGGGGCTCATTCGCAATGAGACTGAACAAAGAAAAGGGGAATCAAATATGTACACAGGGAAAGTTTTCTGTTGTTGAAAGACATTCCCACACTTTGCTCTGTTGAGACTTTGGCGGCTGAGAGCCATGCGCCCTCTTCCTTCTCCGAAACGAAGTGAGAGAAAAAGCGGAAGAGCAATGAGCAAAAGGAGGTCAAAAGAAGACAGGAAGACAGGCACCCACAAACGCCTCCCACATTTCACACGGATGAACAGAAACTGATCCTGCGTGTCACGTAAAAATTGTTTAGTCAGGACTGCCAAGGGCCCACACACACGCACAGATCAATGCGGTTGTGACCTCTAGTTGCAGACTAGACTTCAAGGGCACGGTTTGTCATAACCACGGTCCTTTTGAGAATCCATGGACGGGGTTGTGCGGGGCTTGAAGGCGAGCACGTGGATGCAGGCGTGGAGCTCAGCGGAAAGGGCGAGTCTTTTATTCACAACGCCGCTGTCTGAGACTCACTGTCACTGTGCCCTTGGCGGTAAGAGCCCGTCGCCAAGGCCGGCCTCCCTACTTCAAACAACACTTAACGATAAATGGAAATGTCGCCAAAGGAACTGGTATGAAGCCTGAACAAATATGAATTTTCCCTCTCTTTATTTAACCTAAAAAGGTTAATCTCATAGGATACTCCAGACCTTAAAAAGAGCTTTATCCACAATCCCGCTGTGATCATTTGCATCGCCATTCTTATTAATCAAGCTCTCATTGGTCCTCCAGGCACTGGCAGCAGCGGAGCTTACAGCGATTGGACAGACCTTCGGAGAACAGAGATCGTGCTGCACCCCGGCCTCCACAGAGGAGAGCGGGCCCCAGAGAGGAGAGAGGGCCCCAGAGAGGAGAGAGGGCCATGCGAACATAGCCGTGTATGCAGAGGAGCATGATTAACTCTGTAACCCATAAAAGCCAGTCAACAGACAAGATTCCCCCCATTTAAGATGATTTTCAATTCCCACCGGTGGTGTTACAGAGACACTCTGCATGGAGCGCTTACTTCATGTGAATCCGGGAGGCTCCGAGAACGTTCTGGAAGAATAAGCCTCTTGTGGATGGCACGCTGACAATGCCTCTGCGCTTGATCGCCTTGACGCATGCCGAGTTGCTTCTCACGCATCAGTTAGCCCTCTCCGAGACTCCGACACGTGGCGATGCGGCGCACTCCAAATGCGGCGGTTTCCACTGGCACAATGAGCGAAAGCGGCTTATTCCATGTCTGAGGCTCAGCACCAAGAGCCAAAGGTATTGTGGGAATACAGTGCGCGGCGCTGTGCCTGTTATCATTACCAGCAACTGTTATCCTGGGAGAGCAACAATAAAAAGCAGGCTACTTTCAGCCACTGCTGAACTCCTGGCTGGGCCAAGCTGACTGTCAATGCTGTATCTAACGAGCCTTTATCGCTGTTGTGTTGTCAGTTTTATTGTGTTTTTCTGCAGATCCTGGGCATGGTGACATAACCGTGATATAACCTCTGCAGGTCGCCCCGGATAAGACTGTCAGCCAGCTATAAAGAATAAAGAATAAAATGCATCTCGGTGGCCAGAGTTTCCTGTCTCTCCAAGTCTCCACATGACCCCACTAGCACACCGATTCTGAAAAGACATTAATGGCTCCGTAATCGCATGGAAAAGGCAAAATAATGGCACAGCACTGAGTACATGTGCTTTTGTTTAATCGGTCGATAAACCAATGAATAAATTAAGTGCTGAATAAAATCCGCATTAAATAATTAATCCCAAGGGCCCCTTGCGGCTGGAAGGTACCTTAATTTAGGACACTCTGCAAAAGGACTAGGTTTGGAACCCAAAAGGACGCAGACCCCATTTCATCCATGCGCCTGGCCCGTCGTGGACCGTCCAAAAATAGCGACACGTAGCGGGAGGCATAAAAGGAAAAGCGCTAGGTGCATTACGCCCCCTTTAGCGTCTGAAATGGGGGCAGAGCAAAAACATAACAAAACCTCTTAGTGCTGACAGCACTCTGATTCAAGGCCGTCTTGGAACTCAAGTTTCACGATTTCAACTGCAGCTGCAGCACTTTATTTCTTCATACGTTCTTTAACATCGGTCTACTTTACTGTAGTACTAATTAGCAAGAACATTACGCTAGGTTTCTGTGCAGAGAACACATTCCATTCATACAATTTTACAAAAAACTATTGAAAAAGTGCATTGCGTTTGATGTTAAACCTGAGGTAAATCTGAAAATTGGCAGTATTTGAGGGACTTGGACTCTTGTGGAACAGACTTTTGTTAAAATGCAGTACTGTTTGCGGAACTGCAGGATCAAAAGTGCCACCGCAATTGATATTCCAATTAGCACCCGGTGGTTGTCTGGGACACCGTTTATCAGAAGGTATCAAAGCTGGACTGCAGATTTCACATTTTTCATCTCCTGAGGCCACAAATCGTAGGCATTTATGTTATAAGACTGTATACCCCAGCATGCAGCTTTCTCCCTTTACTACAGTTTACGCTAATAGCGAGTAGAGCTAATTATGTGTGAAGTTATCACTTACTATGTCATTATTGTTAAAGCAACGAAAGGCTCTTTGCACATTCATTTATTTTTATATTGTTAAATACACACATTTCACCTGCCTCTTACCCTCACACACCGTGTATATTGTCGGTCTTCGGTGAAACGCCACACTGCGCACACACAGACACAGACACACGCACACACACACACACTCACACACACACACACACACACAGTGGTAATGAAGCGAGCTCCGTTAATCACGGTGTAATAAAGCAGGTAGGATTCGTGTTATTCAAGCAAACACCCCTGAAGAATCATGCGCTTAGCGAACTATGCCTCGCTCGGGGTGAAAACGCACCGCTCCCTAAGCGAGAACAATTCATGCTAAATAACTCAGGTTTCTATCCATCACCCCTCTGACAACAACTGCCACAAAATGGGCGTGGGAGCTGCGATCACCGAAGGAGCCAATTCACCTCCCGAAGGTGTTCATAACGCACCAGAGGAACTAAAGCTCTCTTTAACCACAGGTAATTACTACATTCTGCTGACGGACGGACAGACAGGAAGCGGCTGTCAAACGCTCACCAGCAGCCCTGCACTTTTCTCAGACTCATGCGCAGCTCTTGGCTGCCACCTGCTGGCGCATGACAACCGTGGTGCATAACATACAAAGAGAGGAAGGGAGCGTCATTTTCTGCAGACAAAAACAATACATATTTGTGTGACCTTGTCTCTTATTGTATTGCTTTGATTTAAGTGTCTTGCCTTTTCGTTCTTGTACATTCTTTGTGTATTGTGTGAAGCACCGTGTGACTACTGGAAAGGTGCTAGGACAAATAAAGGTTATTATTATTATTATTATTATATAAAAAGCAGTGATGGATTTAAAAACAGGGACAGGAATGTTTGAAACTGTGGCCAAATATAAAAATGGGAGCTTTGTAAGTGGGGGCCAGAGAAGGAGGCTGTGTGGGTTTCAGATATGAGATCGACCTGTGGCAGAATGACTGCAGAGGGCACGACACTCTGAAACCCCTTTATGTGGCTGGATGGTGCAGAGGTCCAGAGTATAACAGAGGTCCAGAGAAAGTGACCGCTGCCCCGCGAGCTCGTGCAATGGAAAAACATGAGCGGAGCGTCTCCGGTCGGCCCACAGTGACCGCACGCATTTCACTCTTCACCCGAGCGTCCGCCGCACCGCAGGACAGACCAAGCACTTCGGGGTCCGGACGGGAGCGTCAGACGAGCCCTTTCCCCCGCCCGCTGCCTCGACCGCCCGTCTCCCCTCCGTTTCCGCGATGGCGGCTCGGCCGACCGGCTGCTTTCCCACGAGGCCGCGGGGCCGGCGGGGACTGCGCTTCAACCTCCTCCGGGAGGAGGCCCGGTTCTACGCGGCCCGTCCGCTGCGGCTTCTCTGGCTTTTCGTTTTCACCTCAGGCATATCCGCAAAGAAAACCAGGCTCAAAAAGCCAAAAAGACGCTTCACCCCCCCGCCTCCACGCGCACACAGACGCGCGCTCAAACGCGCTCGCCCGAGAAGACCACAACACCCCTCTGCGCCGCTGCCTGGCACGTCTCCACGCACACCACACTTCTCTCATCCGCCCCCGCTGCCGCCGCCCTTCACTGCGCAGGCCCTGGGTGGAGGCACAGCGGCTGCAGGTGGTGGAGAGACGGCCCCCGCGGGTTGTTCCCTGCGCGCGTGCAGCGGGGCTGATTGCGGGGGTTAATTGCGATGAGAGGGTGCGAGCGCAGGGCTTCGCTGGGGGCCCGCGCTGGAGGACTGCGGCCTTTTGAAGGGATTATCTGACGGACCGCAGATTCGCCCCCGGAAACCGTGGGTGAGCAACAGGTTTCAAATTGGAAAATGAAGCCTCCTCCTTTTCCTTCACCTGATGTGAACCTCAGCTTTCTCTTCCTCTTAGACTCAGCCGCACTGAGAAAAACAGGAGCAGGCCTGCACTTTCAATCCCTGTTTGAGCAAATTAAATAAGCAAAACAAATTGTCTTGCTTTGTCGCTTCATTTTTTCTGTGATTTTTTTAAACAGCAGCCAGCCTAATAGATAGTCTTTTCCTAGCTTCTGAAATGTTAGGAAAAGGTACATTGCAAGCATGTTACAAAAATTTTAAAAAATGTCAAATTGTCAACACTTCACACTGTGCTCTGTGAAAACTACACAAAAAACTAATATGTGTGACATTCAAACTCACAAAACATGGTAGAATAGGTTGAGGGTTATGCCTATCACTGTCTGACTTAAAATTGGACAGGGTGTTACCTGGGTATGTCAAAGATGGAGAGAATACCAATGCCACATATCACAAAACAACAGCCACGTCACTAGAGGTACTACACTGAGTTAATGCTCTAATAATGTTTTATTTCCATCATGGTTCCGTAACCCTTTATTTCTGTGAATATGGACTGCATACTGTCCATTATATGGATAGGCCGCAATGTGTCCGTTGGTTTTTGGTGCGTTTCAACACTTAATTGCCTAATTTAAGCGAATGATTGACTAACGAATCCACACATCTTATTTCCAAGGCCTTAACTGGCAGACAATTGTGAGGAAAGCACAGAAACCTGCAGCCATTTGGCCCTTTGGGATCTCTCTCCACTAGACTCCATTATTCATTTTATTCATTATTCAGTTTTGCTCGGGACATTTCGACGTCCGTTTCCCATCAAGCTCAGGACGGGGATACTGAATGGATTTTTGGGGGGCGGTCGGAGCCGTGTACCTGGGGGGAATAAACGCGGCGCGGTGGCCAGCGAGCCGCGTGCCTCGCCTGTCGGAGCCAATTTTCCGACGCCATTAAACGGACGGAAGCGGTTTGCGTGACCGGCCGGGGGGAGAGGCCCCTTCGGCAGACGTTCCGCCGCGCGGGCGGAGGAGAGGCGGCCGTTCCAGCGCGTGGACGTGCCCCGCGGTCCGCCATCAAACACCGCGCCGCCGCCGACTGTGGCCGGCAGCCCCGCGGGGGAAGTGTTTAATGAGCTGTGGCGTTTCAGATGCGGGACTCTGAGCGGCTCGCTGCACGCCAGCGCCCTCCTCTGGTCGACAGGGTGCCTGCGGCCTGTCTGTCTGTCTGTCTGCACCAGCTACAATAGAAGAGCCCTCCCGCAAAGCAATTACCGCTTGGCTCAGGGGGTAGACCGTGGAGCGGTAAGAAACCCTTTGGAGATCGCGGGCCTGTCTGAACTCTTCTGAACCAATGCAGGATATCGCAAGTGTGAGGCGGGCCTGCAAATGCAATACGACTTTCCAAACTGGAAGAAAAAGGAAAAATTGGCCTAAAATGGTTCCCAAAAAAAAAACATTGATACAGACCTCAGTGGCACAAAATGGCTACGTCCTATTTTCCTTTCCTCTTTCCTCATAGTAGCTGGGCATTAGAAGCAAAGGGCAGCACTTACTGTAGTAGCCGTACAGGACGGTGTTCTCCACGGGAGCTCGCGTCTCATTGCTGGCAGCCCACTCCTGTGTGTGGAGGAGACAGAGGAAGACTATGAAGATGAAGCGTGTGACTCATGTCCAGCCGCGCTCCCACAGAACCCTTAGCTGCGATGCAGTTAACGGCTCGTAATGAAAACCTGCTGACCCACGCTGATTAAATGCGCCCCACACGCCCCAATTAGATCCCACCTATTTACCATTTCAGCACAGCCCAGAGGCTCCGGTTCACCCTCCATGCAAAGTCAACGGAACGCTGCCAAACGATCTGGTCATTTCACTAAATGTAAAATCAAAGGCCGGTAATCCGAAAGCACCTGAACTCCAAAGCCAATGTAAAAGAACCTTGAGGTTTCACAGAACAGAAAGCCGGCGGCGGCTGTGAGAGGGAATTGATGTTCTACTGAATATAAAGTCGATGGCTGTTGCGAAATGATATGGAAGTTTTACCGGCAACGGCTTCTTCCATTACTCATGAAGCAAAGCGTTTGCGGCCCGCTGGGGAAGAAGCTGAAGGAGAGGGAGAGAGAGAGAGAGAGAGAGAGAGAGAGAGAGAGAGAGAGAGGCCGAGCTGAAGCTAATCACCGCAAGGCTGCGCATTATGGATAACCTGCAGCGACGCCGTTCCCACGACGGGGAAAAACACGAGACCGCCAGCAAGCCTGATTCCATTCAGCTCAAGCACAGGCCAGTAGCACAAAACACACAAGCACAAGCACATAATTATATGCTAATCGTCGCATTGCAGCTGAGAGACTAATTGCGCGCTAAGTATTCAGTTCTGAAGCAGCAGCGCACCGCGTCTTGGTACAAGCGGCGGTTTTGTCACAGCGAGTTCGGTGCGGTGCCGTGAGAGGAACCGTGAGCTCGGTGAGCCGAAGGAACCGCGGGTCTTTTTGCGCGGTGGCTCGACCGCAAATTCTAACGCTTGCGCCAGTTCTGGCATTAACTTATTTACGCGAGGCTCATCCTCTCTGAAAATGCGTCTAACACAGTCTTCAAACGATCTAACCGCGCATTCATAACTCGGTCGCATTCACTGCAATGATGATTTTAATAATAGAGACATCACTGTAAGGACACAGCTTGTAGTAAAATATACAGTATATACATCCAACCAGTCTATCCCACCAACTGCCCAGCTCTGTGCTGAATATAGTTAATCTGCATGTTGACCAATCTAACACAAACTTCCAAAGCACCATATATGGATCTATGATGCTATAAGATTTAAGGTAGGTTACTGATTCTTAAAAATCAAAGCCTCTTGGTGTGTGCTTGTGATGTCCAAAAAAATAAATAAATCAAAAAATTGCATTCATTTTCAAGTTCAAATAAAATGGCATTTATTTATTTATTTGCATAGTACACCTGCATATAAACAACAGGGACCCAGTGTCTTTAGTTTAATAAATGCATAAAAACAAAGGCTTTATCCTGAAGGCTCTCGATTGAAAGTAAAATCGGTCTCCATGAAACTCCGGCTATCAGCAGCAGTACAGTACTCAATTAAAATTTGAATGTGCACACTGAAGGCCCATTTCCAAGGCAAAGAGAAAAAGGCAAAACATTTCAGGTGTTCTCTCCCTCTCCCTCTCCCTCCCCCCCCCCCCCCTCCCTCTCACTCACTCAAGTCTTTTTTAAACCAATGTCTATCCTCAAATGTTTTCTTTTTCTCCACATGGCAAAAGCCACCTTGCAGTTGTGAGCCAATCCCATCACTGCGTTATGCCCCAGCCCTAAAAAGAAAGACCGATCAGGAACTGTTGCTGAGGTTGAGCCAAAAACTACTGAGTAAACCTACAACTCCCAGCATACCCCAGACTGCAGACCATCACCCGCTGAGAAAAGGCACCGGGATGAGGCACTCGCGGGTCCATTAACTCAATCTCCGCAGGTAGAGCCCGGCCGTTTACATAACCGCGCTTCGCCTTCCCGCTGTACTTAGCGGCGAGGAATCGCCACTGACGAGGCCCTGCACTCAGCCTCATCCCAGCGACCTGCGGGTCCATTACCGTAATCTCCGCAGGTAGAGCCAAGCCGCTAACATAGCCGCGCCTCGCCTTCCCGCTGTACTTAGCGGTGAGGAATCGCCACTGACGAGGCCCTGCACTCAGCCTCATCCCAGCGACCTGCGGGTCCATTACCGTAATCTCCGCAGGTAGAGCCCAGCCGCTAACATAGCCGCGCCTCGCCTTCCCGCTGTACTTAGCCCGTTAAGCTTGTGCAGATTGATCAGGGGAAGGCCTGTAATGCCTCTGATCCTCCCAGAGCCTCCAGACGCAGGCTTGCTCGCTGTGGCCATGTACCCTGCGCATTTACTCTCCCCTGCTTACGGACACGTCCACTACACTTTCCCACAACGTGGTCAGCTTCCCTGGAGCTCCCTGCTTCTGCTACTCACTCAGCATTAAAACATCTTTAGACCTAAAGGTCCTGAAACTTCTCTTTATTTTATTTTCTATTATTATTACACCATGTAATATTGCAAGTGTGTGATTAATAAATGCTTAATGGCTTTAATAAATGAGCATGGGCAGGACAGGGTTAACACAATGCAGCTGACTTATTAAGAATGGTGGGAGGGAAGTGAAATATTTCCAGTTCACTACACCAGCTGAACCTCTGCAAACTGTGGATTCAGGAAAGCTGGCTTCATTTGCATTTCACTCCTGTCTGTAGCCCCCCCCCCCACCCCTCCCCCCCTCCCCTTACACGACAGCCACAGCATACTTCATTTCCCTCTTTTCAGTGTTCTACAGAAACCGCAAAGCGCCGATTTCATTCTCAAACATTTAAATCAAATGGGATTTGAAAGTGTTATTTGGGCTTGTGTTTGGAGTGAATGGTTTTTGGGAATGACAAAGATGTGTTTAGGCATATTCCTTTATTCACAATGCAGACTCACCTGTCGCTCCTCCAATTTCACCCCCCAAATCCCCCTGAATATAAACAAAACTCTCCAGAAAAGGCGCCTCCAACAGAGCAGACGGCTCTCCCAAATGCCTGGACTGCCGGAAGAAAGAGGCCTATGAATTCAAGTTTTAATTGCTCTGTGTGTGTGCGTGTGTGTGTATGCGTGCGTGTAGGCGTGTGTGTGTGTGTGTGCAGGCATGCGTGTCTGTGTGTGTGTGTGTGTGTGCAGGCGTGGGTGTGTGTGTGTGTGTGTGTGTGTGTGTGTATGTGCGCGTGTGCAGGCGTGCGTGTCTGTGTGTGTGTGTGTGTGTGTGTGCAGGCGTGCGTGTCTGCGTGTGCGTGTGTGTGTGTGTATGTATGTGTGCTCAGGTGTGCGTGGGTGTGTGTGCGCAGGCGTGTGTGTCTGCGTGTGCGTGTGTGTGTGTGTATGTATGTGTGCTCAGGTGTGCGTGGGTGTGTGTGCGCAGGCGTGTGTGTGTGTGTGTACGTACGTGCGCAGGCGTGCGTGTCTGTGTGTGTGTGTGTGTGTGTGTGTGCGTGTGTGTGTGTATGTGTGCTCAGGTGTGCGTGGGTGTGTGTGCGCAGGCGTGTGTGTGTGTGTGTACGTACGTGCGCAGGCGTGCGTGTCTGCGTGTGCGTGTGTGTATGTGTGCTCAGGTGTGTGTGTGTGTGTATGTGTGCTCAGGTGTGTGTGTGTGTATGTGTGCTCAGGTGTGTGTGTGTGTATGTGTGCTCAGGTGTGCGTGGGTGTGTGTGCGCAGGCGTGTGTGTGTGTGTGTACGTACGTGCGCAGGCGTGCGTGTCTGTGTGTACGTGTAGACTTTTTCATTCTGACAGCAGCCGTTCCTGATGCTAGCCCAGCGGAACAGTGGCAATAACTGGGAGAGGATGTGAAGCCCTGTGAAGCCCTGTGAGGCCCTGCTAGGCCCTGCTAGGCGCAGTGTAACAGTCTGCACAGAACCCTCCTGCCTGCCGCAGCCTCAACCCGTCACAACAGGGGGTTCATTTACACTGACATCCCTCAGCAGAGACTACCCTGTCAGGTGACATGCTGTCAATATCACTGTCCAGCTTCAGCTGCAGGTGTAAGAAAGTATCATTCTGCACCTGTAAAACATCTGACACTGCCAGAACCCAAGACTGAGATGGCATTTCTCCTTCCTCCCATGATATATTGCCCAAACCCCAATCAGTCATCTAAATCTCTACACGAGGACCGGAGGCAAAAATGGATGAGCTTGCATCGACTTTAAAGTCAATTTTCCATATATTCAAAATGAATAACCAGTTACTTAACTGTATCTTGAATCTGGTTAATACTGTACAGATTTTTGAAAAAAATCTATTTGTCCAAGTCATCAGACTGTCTTATTTTGGTCCGGATACCAAAAAATTATTATGATTATGCAGGAAAAGTGTGACAGGCTGGGATACTTTACAGTCATGAATTTAGCACCCACAAAGAGCAAGACAGACTTGGGACATGCCAAATAAGTAAAATATCCCAACTAGCCAAAATGTCCACCAAATATCCAAAATACTCAAAATATCCACCACCACACAAACAGTATGAAACCTTTTCCTTTTTTTTTTGGTAGTAGAAACACATTTGTCATTGCGGTAGCCTAGAAGACACAAAATGCCTTCCCACTGCGCAAATACGTAGATTGAATCCAGTGATTATGTCATTCAAACTAAGACTGTCAGTTTTAATTAAACTCTGACAGTTTATATAGTCCATACAGAGTAAAAGGTACTCCATCGCCTCTGACAGAGTAGATTTTACACGGAACATTTTACTGTGCATCAATACTTGTATTGTACTGCCTGGCAGTCTCCATTAGTCTCTGTCATTCAAAATGACATCATCCATTAAAAAGACGGAACATAATTTCTCCCAGTAATGCAAATAGCCTGATTACTCATAATACAAGGGTATACTGTAACAAGGGTAGCTCTACTGAGGCCACTGACACCCCCCCCTGGTGCAACAAGAGGCATGATTGACCCGCCCCACTGAGTTACAAACCGAAGGTGTAGGGCCAAGGGAACGAACGGCACACTCATTCAAACTCTAGGGGGGGTGACATCACCTTCTAATATTCACAGTCACATGCGCACTGACATCTCATAGCCACTACACTACCCGTGTGTGGAACTGTAACAGCGTAAAATTAATTTAATAAAACGAGTGTAAAAGCTATGTCATTTGCTCAGGCAATCAGAAGCCGTGGAATTCCAGCATTCCATGCAGCCTGTGAGCTGTGCACAGATGAAGTGTTCCCTGGTCTCAATTAATAAGCAGTTGTGACTCACCCCTCAAGATCTACACTAACACGCATTTGAAAATGTTGAAAACATTTAAATTATCGGTGTCAAAACAACTACGTGCACAACGCATTAAAAAAATCGCAGAGCTTTGAATGTTACCCCTTCTCATTTCAATACTAAACTCAACCCCTCTCATGACCAATCAGGGGGAATTTATCCACAGTTTGGGAACCACTGCAGTAGAAGAGAGGAGAGCTATTTTCTGAACTTGAGCGCAAATGACACGGACAATGGCTCCAGATGATCCACGACTGCGCAAGTACCTTATATGTGCCATTGGGGTACTTCATGTACGACACCAGGAAGATATCCACGGGCAGCAAGGCGGATGTTATGAGCGCGATGGACAGTGCACATATCGCCGTGATTGTCGAGATGACCTCGCTCTCCTGTCGGCTCTGGTACTTACGGATGTAAACCCAACAGAAGGCCAGAATAACCTGTGGACAAAAATAAGGGAGAACTCAGTTAACGCGGGGATCCAAATGAGCTATGGGGGAGCAGGCGTTTCTTCATTTAGAGCTACATTAAAATGTTTAAGAGCATATTTTCACTTATTAATCATCAATTGTTTCGCTTTTTGGAATGCCTGATTATGTCTGTCAGGTCAATTCAGGGGACTGCAGACAAGCACACAAAGACCAACACAAAATATGTGTTATTTAAATAAATAAATAACATTATTTATTTATTACTTTTAATGGCTGTAAATGTAACTACTATATACACAAACTTGAGAGCAACGGCACAGTTAAATGGTGCACATTACATCGCTCCTAAATCACAAACGTATTCCTGGCACGATCCCCACAGGTTGTGAAAGCACTGCTAAATCCACACTGTTCTGAGATCAGTGCTAAATCCACACTGTTCTGAGATCAGTGCTAAATCAACACTGTTCTGAGAGCAGTGCTAAATCCACACTGTTCTGAGACCAGTGCTAAATCCACACTGTTCTGAGAGCACTGCTAAATCCACACTGTTCTGAGAGCACTGCTAAATCCACACTGTTCTGAGAGCACTGCTAAATCCACACTGTTCTGAGAGCACTGCTAAATCCACACTGTTCTAAGATCAAGGGAACGCCTAATTGAGAAATGAAAGTCCTACACGTTAAGCTCCTGAGTCCTGGCTGAGTCACTGTCACAGTCGCTCACTGCTGTGAAAGCTGACTTTCTGAAATCCCTGACGCCTGACGGAAATTATATTACTTATTAAAGACAATTTAGTTGCGTTACCTCAGTCGTCGCAAATAACCATCTATCCATCTACTACAACTAATACTAACTTACCCAAATTAACAATACAAGATCATTTAACCTCAATTCGATTGCTAACAACAGCCAAACAATCAAAAGGTTAACTCTTGTCGCCCATTCCCAAAAGCCACAATGGCAAAACATTACGTCCTTGGTAATCGTGATAATATGTCATGAAATAAAACAAATAACGTCAGTGAACATTCAATATTTAGCCAACACTATGCATCCAGGTACGTGTTGTCTGAGTTGTGGCTGCCTGTCACATGTTTCTCACGCCCCAGCCCCAATATGAAGTGGTCTTGTAAACATTAGCTGGTTTGCGAAATCGGATCATCAAACCACTTAAAATGTCATTCATTTCTGGCGCTGCGGAGCTGAAATTAATTAAACCCAATAAACAGTTGTAACTTATACGTTAACTATACTTCTCAGGAATAAAATCTCCACTTGGCAAATTGCATGGGGTTACAAACGTTCGCGAATTGGATTACAAGAAGTGCTTTCGATCTTGCCAGAGCGTTAATTAGCTAAACGCTAGCTAGCTAGCGGCTACGAACTCGACAGGAGCTTACCTACGGGGGGGTGGGGGGGGGAAATGCATTCAACACAAATCTGAAAGGTTCATCTGAACATCTGCTACCTAAGTGTATTTTCTGATTATTTATATTGTCTTACCAGGAGCACAAAGGCGAAAATTGACCACCCGAGTACTGACTCGGTTAGCAAAGCAGCGTCCGCCATCTTCACTTCCTGCAACAAACATTAACCACGTGTGTGCGTGATGACATCATGTTGAGGGCGGAAATGATGAAAATAATTACACACAAAAAATACACTCGACAATAAACTGCATAAGGACAATTCTATGGTTATTTGGTTGATTATGTTTTGTTTTGTTTAGTTTTAAAGAGATTGTATTGCCATCAGTTGTGCATGTGTCAAATTACCAGACTTTTGGTTTTTGATATGAAAGGCAATTGAACTGTCCCTGGTCTGACTGAATTTGCTTGAGGATGAGGAGGAGGATGAGAAGGATTGAGGTCCTTTTCAAATGCAGGCTCTTCTTCTGGACAGATTTGTGAAAAGAGTTAAAATTAAGTAATTGTATTCAAAAAGATCAAGTTTTAACTTTCAAGAAAATTTAAATAAGAATTCCGACTGTTAAAAGTTTGACCCTTCTCAAGGAGTTCCACCTCATGTTGGACCATCTGAATGTAAGAGATAAATAGCTCCTGGAATGCTGTAAATTTGCTTGGGTCAGTACATTGCGAAATCTTACCCAAATTGGAATCAGCAATAAACACAATAGGTATTTTAATTTCAAATTCCCAGTCATATATCTTTCTTTATATGTTTGTACGTGTGGATGTGTCTTTGGTCATGGAAGCTGGGGGAATAGAATATGGGAAAGTATTTTTCTTTGTGTTGCCGTGTTCCCATTTATCATTATTTTGGCCCTGTTTTTTGTCCCTGGAGTCGGGGTTGTACCGGGGGTTTCCCCCTCCCTAGGGAATAAGTATAGCTACGCTCTGCTTTAAGCTCTTACAAGCACTGCATCATTTGGAGGTGTTGGATAAATCTTTAGGGTCAAACTCCTTTCCTCCTGGAACGTTGCGGCAGGTACGAAAGCTTACAGCTTTCATCAGGATTTCCTCACTTGGGGAAACCACAACACAGAAAGTGAAATTTGAAATAGCTCCTGCTTTTCACATATGGTTATAGTTTTTAATAGATGGGAGTACTTAACAATCCTTTATTTCTTTACAGGAATTCCAGTTGGAGTTTCAAGGTAGGCCTCCTCTTTCTTCCTTTGGATAGAGTTAGTCTGTTTGAGGACTGTTGATGTTTTGTGGTGGTCATGCTTTTTTGGAGGAAATAACAGCAAAAGCCAAACCATTTTATGTGTAAGTGCTTTTTAATGGGACTCACAGAGAGAAAAATCTTTAATTGTCCCTATGAAACAAAGTGAGCTTGATGAAGGTTCTGTTGTATCTCTGGCAAGTTAGGTTTTAGTTAGGATTAGGGTTAGAAACCCACCAACAATGACCAGTCTATGAACAGTATGTTTCATGTAATATTTTGGAAGTAAAACAACTGAGCATTTTGTTGGTGATGGACGTGTGAGTCCATCATGCACAAAAGCTGTTTTTTTTTTCTTTCTCTCATTTCATTTTTATTAGCAGTTCTAATTAATTGCAATATGCAAGTTCAAATTATAATAATTGCAGTTGAACTGATTTTTAAAAAGTAAATCAATGTAGTGTAATCCAAAATTGACTTTCAATTTTCCATTTAGCTACATGCACAGACAGCCAGAAAATACAACCTAGAACAAAAACAGCTTTCAATGCTAATATTCCCTGCTCCCACAGCACAACAGAGCCAGCGCAACAACAAAGACAGGAACCCGGTAGATATTTTATATGAAATAATGGGAGTAAGCTACTTCAATGCTACTTCTGTATTAACGTCTGTATTCATTCTGTTAATACTGTATTGCCCATTATTAACATCTGGCAACTGCTCAAAAAAGTAACTGCACGTGGTATTTGCTATGTGCAATGTGGAGATGGACAGTATTGGCAAATATGTACTGTATATCCAATCAAATGAGAGAGGTAGGCTAAACATCAAGATTTCGCATTAGCATATTGACCAACCCAATTATTAATCTTGAAATGTATACATATTGAACAAACTTGTGACATAACTATCTTTAACTCTGAGCCAGAAACTCACTGTAAGAAAAAGGTAACAAGATGTTAACAGGTATTTTAACATGTGAACTAGTTATTTTTTCACAATTGCAAACTATCATATGATCTTGACATTGTGCTACTGATTGATTATTAAACACATGAAACAGGGGCAGAAATATCTCAGCGATAGTTGCAGACTGTTGCAAACCTTTTAGAGTGAACGTAGAGAGTTCAAAGCAAACCACAGATAAAGGCTTTGCACCCTGAATGCACCTCCCGGTGTGCAGGTGCGAACAGAATAGTTGAGTTGAGCCAACATATTTATTTATTTTTTAATTATCAGGATGCATCAGGATGAAGCATGCTGTGTGTTTCAGCACATTAAGTCACATCTTATTCATTTATATAATTAGTAACATTGTATACAGCTGATTAATCACAGTAATGAGTCAAGAGAGACAGTTCAACAGCATGTGAAAGTGAAAGGTATTAGCATTTGCTATGGAAAAGGTAGGTTACGTTATATAATCATACCAGCCGGTAATAAAGAAAGTGATTGTGTAGCAAAATCATTGAAAGGGACTGAAGAACTATTTATTTTCTTCACAAACGCCGTTTGGCGAATTCAGAAATAGCTAAAACTGAGATTGTGGAGAAAAAGTGTAATGCTTTCATTTACTTGCAAGTCAAAGTTAAGGACTAATGTTAATTGAATATAGGTTCAATTATAGGGTGTTAAAACTGAAAACATTGCTTAGGCAGGATATGTTATGTTTTTATACCAGGTTCTTGGTTCAGGGCCCTCAAGATATTATCATTGTAACAAAGTGAAAAATGTAGTCTGCGCTTCCTATCTGAATCTCCAGTTCATCTCTGTTTCCCTCTCCCCTCTCCTCCACTATCAAAAGTACTCTATGGGCAATAAAAGGAGTGCTGACGCCCTTGCCACAAACAAATATTCCAGTGTTGACTATAACCGAAGTGTTTTATTATTTTTTGTGGGAGAACACTGAAGCACAGAAGTATTTAATGTGTGGGAGCCCAGCACAGTGTTTTACCCTTGGAGCTCACTGACACATTACCCATTTTGAGTTCCCTAAAGTTTGAATGCCCTGAGCTCATAATAAAATAAAAAGAGCAATCTTTGACATTCAGTTGGGGAAATAAATTGAATGTAAGGTAAGTCCTGGACATTGATGACTCCCAGGTTGTGGTTTACGTTTTGCAGGCCGCACCAGATAAAAATGGAAGTTCACGTCTCGTGAATGGCCTTGTCACATGGTGATTCTTTCCCTCAAAATAGACATTTCCCTCCTGGTTGGACATAAAAATGATTACTTACAGCTGTTACAAGCATCACCCCGATTGACAAAAACAGAATAACCTCCTAACTATTAGTGGTTGGTCTCTTAGAATTACTTTTGGAAAAACAATGTTTGTTGCACCTTAGCTATAAGCCATTCCTTGCCATAGATTACTCTGATCCAACATAAAGTGTCTTAATAAGGTGTTGGGCCACCACGAGCCACCAGAACAGCTTCAATGCACCTTGGCATAGATTCTACCTCTAGTCTAGCATAGATTCTAGTCTGTGGAACTCTACTGGAAGGATGGAACACCATTCTTCCAAAAGATATTCCCTCATTTGGTGTTTTGATGATGGTGTTGGAGAGCGCTGTCTAACACGTCGGTTCAAATTCTCCCATAGGTGTTCAATTGGGTTGAAATCAGGTGACTGCAAAGGCCAAAGCATATGATTCACATAATTTTTATACTCATGAAACCATTCAGTGACCCCTCGTGCCCTGTGGATGGGGGCATTGTCATCCTGGAAGAGACCATTCCCATAAGGATAGAAACGTTTCATCGTAGGATAAAGGTGATCACTCAGAATGACTTTGTAT
Source organism: Synaphobranchus kaupii (assembly GCA_029718625.1). Classification (NCBI taxonomy): domain Eukaryota; kingdom Metazoa; phylum Chordata; class Actinopteri; order Anguilliformes; family Synaphobranchidae; genus Synaphobranchus; species Synaphobranchus kaupii. The sequence goes on along the minus strand of CM056380.1, from coordinate 55,416,742 downwards.
TGATTTGCAGTGACCCTTCCCTCTAAGGGGACAAGTGGAGCCAAACCATGCCAGGAAAATGCCCTCCACAGCATAACAGAGCCACCGGACTAGACTATCACTGTAGGGGTTTTTCCTTTAATTTGTCACCCGTCTGTATATGATGCCTATATATGAGGAGTCTCCAGCTCCCTTTTCCCTTCTTTCTGGGGTTAGTTATGAGTAGATAATTAATTGTAGACTGTAGCTACTACACCCTAAAATAATCCAACTACATTGGCACACACACTATGAGAAGTCATATCTGTTTCATTGCAGGTGGTTGTATTGCTGTGCCCCGGGCTGCTCCTATATTGTTGATCATGCCCAAATCTAATTTGAATGGCAGGTATGCCATCGGCCATGAGTCTGTCGTCATTGTGGTTATTTCTGTAGGAAACCCTGAAAAGCGGCAAACTCATGCTGTATATGTATGGGGCATGCCCCGCCAAGCTGTAACCTGGCATTCCTACCATCCAAATCAGTCTTTTTTTAATATTTTGTTTTTCTTTGTCCATGGCAATTTTATGTTTGGTTTGTTGTATTGTGTATTATAAGTTTTTTTTCCATCACCGTGTTTGTAATTGTGCATTGTGTGCTAGATACATTGTTTAAAAGTTTACAAAATATGACTAATAGCCAGTTAAATACAATTGTTGGGTATAACATTTCAAACATCAATTAACACTTAATGACATTTTTTTTTGTTTCAAGCCAAGTATCTTGTCTCAATTTCATTAATCACATCGGCCTAAATCCTATAATTAAAAAAATAAATAAATCTAATTAAGCCACGGCACCACATTTTGTGCAAAAAAGAGCCATTCGCTGCCACCCAAAGTGAAAAGTTGTGTCTGGAGCCCCGCCCCTATCCCTGATGTAGAAAATAGGTAAAAACCTTTTTTTCCATGTAAGCAAGTCGACGCCACATCACCCCCTCTTCTTGATTGATGGATATTCAAACTGTGCAAATTAACATTTCAAACCACCTGGGGTTGAGTTGACCGCCTGGACAGTGATTGTTTCTCTAATAAATGTTGCACATATTAACATCAAACTGCTTAGCTAGCTCAGTGTTCATGTAACTAAGCTATTCGATGTAAAAGTGTTTTTTATCATACATTTCAGCTTCTGCAATTACAAGTTGATCTTGTATCTACGGTCGCCAATTTTCTAGAATCGCCACTACAGAACAATGACAGACGTGGGATTGTTCCCCTCCTCACTGGCTCCGCCTTCGTGCCTATGACCCATTAGCGAATGTATATATATTGCCCCTGCCCCCAACTCGAACTCCTCCCGTTTCCCCCCTCTCTGTCACGGTCAAGCTCAAGCCCAATTTGCCTCTTTTGAAATTGTGAAGTGGGCGGAGACAGGGCAAAAGCCGATGTTTACACTTTAAGCATCAATGCATATGCTAAAATAATATTATTTTCAATATTTTCAGAGAATTACTGTAACCAGTTTAGATATTATTTTTTCCCTTTTTTGTTTTAGTGTTTTGAATTTCTATGTTACTGATTGACATATCATGGTTGATTCACCCTGAATATACAGTATATAAGACTGTCCAAACATCATTGGGCTAGCTCTTAGAACTCTGCTGTTGGGTCCAGTGTGTATCACGCACAGGAAAGAGGCAGGATTTTTTTATACTTCACAAACTGCGTGAAGGTTCTTCTGCCCTTGGTTGGGAATGCATAGCAGTCATTTTGGATTACATCTGTAACGGGGATCAATCTTGCTGATGCGTACTTGACTGCCAACCTCCTTTGCTGGGTGACAGTATAAGAGCTATTGAATCTCCTGCTTAATCACCAATCTTTCTTCCTCTTACACCTCAAGATCAATTACAAAATATGGGCAACGTTTCATTACGTACCAACACTCCAGATCCATATTAAATTAGCCTACATCAGGCTCTGCCAGGATAAATATCTGTGGACCATTGCTTGTTTTCTGGCTTTTATTAGCATACGCATCACAAAGGTCATGTTGGGAAATGCATCCAGAAAGATCTATTACATGTTAATATTGTAACTGCTAGCATTGAACAACACAGGAAGACACATTATTTGTTGTAGCTTCAGGGGCAGATCTAGACGGCATTGACTTCAGCAAGCAGCTATGCTTCATTCATACACATACACATACAAGCACGAACACGTGCACTCAGACACACACACACACACACGCACACACACACACACACACACACACACACACACACACACACACACACACACACAAACACACACACACACACACACACACACACACACACACACAAACACACAAACACACGTGCACACACCCGATAGAGAGGACCATGTTCTGACCTATGCATTGATTTATGCAGAAGTATGGGGGATGTAGAAAAAGTTGATTTATAAAAGGAGACTGCTCTGTTATATATAGATAAGTCAATACAGCTAACAGCATCTGTATGGCAATAAATTGTGTCTCAATTCTCACTTCTGACATTGCACTAATGGATAAATGTCAGAAGTAACAATTGAAATGAAGTTCCCTCCTATTATGTTACGTCTCAACAAAAATGTGTTCACAGAGCATACAAATCACCTATGCATCTGAAAAAAACATACAATTCCTAAAATCTGCCTATGTACCAAATTATTGATATGACAATAATGTGATATTACAATCAAACAACAACAACAACAACTACTGTACCTACGATCCAAAGCAATCCTACCATTGGCCCAGAAGCAAGGCAGATGTTGTTTTCTAGCTGGCTACATTAACAACTTTTTTGTAGTCAAATGGAATCCAGCGTTTTACAGCCTATGTAGTCGTAATGTCATATGATATGCAGGGTATCTGTGTTTTATTTTCCATTTATTTATTTATTTATTTATTTATTTATTTATTTATTTATTTATTTATTTATTTATTTATTTATTTATTTATTTATTTATTTATTTATTTATTTATTTATTTATCTATCTATCTTAATTTTTTACATTTTTTAATATCTTTTCTGAAGTCGGCTACAATGGACAGGTAGGGGAAACTGATGCTTGGGAGACTCAAGTGTTTCTGTTGAAATTGTCAACAGGGAAATTAAGTAAAATAAGCTAAATAAGTAGAAGGCAATAATTAAAAAGCAGGAGTATAAGAAGACTAAGAAAAGGAATGCAACACAAAACAACCTGAGAACAGAACTGCATATTTGTAAGGAATGAAAGTCTGTGGTTATTATATTTATTTCTGTGTGAATTCCTGAAAAGTGGCAGACTCTGTACTGCATAGGTATGAGGTAAGTCTCCAGATCACAACCCGCTAGTACTTTCTTTTCTTTTTTTTCTGTGCAGCGATTATCTTCCTGGGTGTTAAGGTGCAATGTCTTTGTACCCCCAATTGGTTATAACCCATTGATCCACCTATTCAAATTCCCACTATGACAGTGGTGCCATAGTTATGGGTGTAAACTATGGATGTAAAAACATATAACTGTACGGATGAGATGTGAGGTCACAAGTAGGGCTTGGTTTTTCAAAACGTTTATGATCTGGCGCTGTTTATCATCTGGTATGCATAAAACTTTGAAATCTTTTTCAGTCCTGTGAGATGGGACTGAAATCATTCTCGTGAGGATTACCACTTTGCGATCCAATCAGAGATTTAATCATGGAATCATTGGCCCTATGGATGAAAGTGAACTTGAACATACAAGGAAACAAGTAGTGCTTGCTATTTAAGATAAATTGAATGCCTGGAGGCACTTGCATCGGAACACGGTTTAATGACCGTGAACGACTGTGAAGAAAGAAAGAGAAAATTAACAAAAATTTGCATTAGAAGTTGCGACAAAGTCAGTGAAAAGTGAAGGAAAATTTTAAAGCAACAAGCTTGTGAAAGATTAGAAGAAGCCGCGTACAATATGTGCAGATGCATTCCAGTCGGGTTCCTTTTCATGGCGTGGCGATGCAGACTGCTGCCAAACCTTTGGCGAAACAACTCAAAGTAGACTAGTCCCTGGTAGTGCCCCCCACATTAACCACCTTCTGCGCCTAACCGACAGCCCCCTCCCCCCATATAGGCCGGTTAAGCGAGGTGTATTTTTAGAAAAAAAAAACTGTTAATTTTCATTCAAAAAGAATTTAAAAAATGGCCTTCAGATAGCCAGTATTATATTATTCTGTCAAGTTAATGTATACAGAGAAAGATATATGCATCGATCGAGGGAGAAATCACTGCACTCAGCTAACTCATTCCACTTGGAGCCTGCAGCTAGCTGCCACTGCGAACCCTCCACAGGGCTGGAGTGATGCTGACATTCACCTGAGACCCTCTCAGCTGCAGTAAGTCACAAGTGGAATGAACTGCAAGCAGTCACGTCACTCTTTTTAATTAGAACAGAAACAGTGAAACCATAAATCATCTCTACTTTTAATGATGCAACCAGGCAGACCATCATGGATAAGCCTATACCACTTCCCCGATATTTCAATAACCAATATTTTAGAGGTGTTTGACGGCAAGAGCTTATGAGTTATTTATTTTTAGTTTTTTTAATTATCGCTTTATAGCTTAGGGGTGGAGTCATAGGGTGCATGAACTCATATAAATTAGACATTGTTAAAATTAAATGTTTGGATCGCAGACGCTAACTGTGAAGAGGAGAAACTGAAAGGAAACATTCAGATCCACTTGTGTTTGTGTGTGTGTGTGTGTGTGTGTGTGTGTGTGTGTGTGTGTGAGTGTGTGGGTTTGCAGGAAACATACCCCATATCTATACAGTAGAGAGATACTGACACAATTCAGGGTTTGACACAGAAATTGCTACAAAGACCTCAGATTTTCACTTCTTTGCTCAAAATGACCTTTCTCTGACATGGTGGCCACCTTGCACCTTGCTTTAAAGGTCAGAAAGGTGTTACTTCATGCATGCTTTGGGGAAAATGTCCACATGAGAGAAAATATTACTGCCAGTGGCAAATTTATCAAAATTAAAATACAACCAATTTATAGATGAAAAGAGGTTATAAAATGTCCATATGATACAGTGTGAGAGAGAGAAAGATTTAACCGTTATTATTTAATTGTGTTATTTCTAAAATTAATTTAGTTTTTTTGTTGTTGTTTTTTTTAGGCATAATACTTTGTGAGATGCTACCTACGGGCACTTGAGTCACAATCAGGTTCAACATCCATACCACTTGTTTTCTGCTTTAAAACGAGCAAAACTTTTTAATTAACAGTCAATGTGAAACAAAAAGAAATATGCTTGGAGGGCATCTGGTGCTATCTTGAATAATTGAATCACTCCAATGCCACTTCCCTGAGCAGACTTTATATTTGATGAGGTTGTTGGCTCGGGGAATAGAATCCTGCTGACCCGAATTTCAACTGAACCCCTACGCCCCATAGGAGTGCGCTACCGGCTGAAGTCGTCGCTCACCCAGGATGTTTCCCATACCCACATTGCAGAGAGTCTAAGTTCACCTTTGCTGGAGCCCACACAGAAAATCTCCCCTCTGAATACGATGACAGTTGAGTTTGTTCATAAGAAGTGCATGGACACATCGTTCTTACAGGACATACTGAAGCTCCTTTAACACAGACCTATAGATACTGTAAATAGCAAAGAGTACTGCCAGATTGAGCTCAGAAAAGACACATACTAAAATGCACAATCATTGGGTCATTTGAAGAAGGACTATGGTCACCAGAATTTAATGACAGTGAGCTGCTCATCGCTATCTAATTTAGAATGTCACAATAGGTGTCCTGCAGTAACTAAGTTGGTTACTGAAACAAACAAACCAAGTGGACCATAAATCAATGATGTTTGCACGAGTCTCCTACTCCTACTAACATCTCCTACTCAAAGCACACTGGCGGAACTATGATGTGTGTTTCAATTTAATAGCTCTGATTTATTTATTTATGTATTTATTTATTTATCCCCTCCATCAATTACTAACTTGGAATCATTTACAATCCAAGTCGTTGCTATAGTAATTAACACACAAGAGTTTGGGAAGAGCAGTATTCTATAATTACGTCCGTGACATGGGATTGACTAAACTTGAGAAAACCAAGCACTTTACGAGGCTGGTTCAATATCGCAGGTTCAATTGCAGTGTAGCTGTTGCAAGTAAACACCAGCAGTGCTAAATATGGTAGGCTAAAACCGTCTGATATTGTTAATGGCCCCGATCCCGCTTTCTATTGTTTTTGCATAAGCCTGTCTGTTTAAATACCTGAGGATCACCCATGTACAGCTGGCCCAACTTCAGGAATGTGATGGAGGGCCAGACAGAATTTATGTCATCTATGTGTTAGTATCCAGCTCTTTTATTAGATGATGATTTAGTTTATCTTAAAGAGAACCACCAGCTCTCTCGCTGATGCCAAGTCCAGAGCACCAAGAAGAGGAGAAATCAAGTTGAGAGAAAAATTGGGAAACTGTTTTGAAAAAAACTTTATTTTAATTCAGTTTTACCAGCAGCATGGCTACACATGTATTGTGAATTCCTAGCCAGTCCATGCTGTTACAGAAAAGTAATAGCTTGGCTATCTTGGCTTACTTGGTTAACTAATTTAAGTGAACTCTCCAGTGCAAATACCTGAACAGGGAGTGGAACAGCCTGATGAAAAAAACATTTTTAATTAAGATAAAGCAACAATTTCTCTCAATGTGCATTTATCACTGTCTCTTTCTAGTACAGTTCACTACAAAATTACTGGCAACTTGCATCTGTTTGTTAGTCGACCTCTGATTTGAAGCAGGTGGCCATTTTTGAGGAGTTTTGCATATCTATTCAGGGTTCAACTTTTGAGCACAAACCTTTCTGAATGTGTGCATTTTGGGGCCATGGCAGTATTTGATTTGAGTGTTTTATGTGAGATTTTTAAAAATCTGACCTGACCATGTTTGAATTTCTATTCTTTTTTTCGCACTCAATGAATTATCAGTTTCAATATTTTGTGACACTGGCTCTGTCCGAATCAGTGCCCTTCCATACTATTGAGAATGCTTTTTGAGTACACTGGATGAGAATGTTGTTAAGTAGGTGAAACTTACTCAAAATGTAGTGTACTGCACATTGTAGTGTAAACCCCCAAATGATATACTTACTTCCAGGGGTTTAATTCGGGAGTATATTCGGTAGCATACCTTTCAAAAAGTATGCAAACATTTTGGTCGCATAAATATGACACAGCTTCACTTTAAAAATGAGGCGCAGCTTTGTTGATGTGTTCCTTCAACAACAACAACAACACGTGAGGGCGGGACGTCTTACGACACTTCCACAGTACAGTTGGAAAATAGTATGGAGGACATTCTTCGCATACTGCACAGCACATATTAAACAGTATACAGTGAACAGCACACAGTCTGCTGTCACACAGCTCACAGGACACAGGATGCAAGAGATTTGTCTGAGTCGGACACAGCCATTTTGGGCTGAATAATCCTCCATACATGTGGGGTCACAGGGTTAATGTAATAATGTGTCCATCCACTAGATGAGGCTGTTTTACATATACCAGGATCAATGCCTTTCCCTTTTGGCAATCTCAACCAATATTTACCCTAAGTCTCAAACTCCAGTCCTTGGGGCAGTAGTGTCTGCAGGCTGTTATGATTTCCTTTCAATCAGTAGACAGTTTAAGCCTTGTGTTTGGACTCTTTAGCCAATCGATGACACATTGACCACTTAATGCTGAATACACCAAAAACCAGGTGACCATGATTTCAGTTTCAAATTCCCTGTAAATCAGAGGGCGGGTTTTGAAAGAGCCACCCAGAAGTCTCAAAATCCTCTCCCATTTATATAATATCTTTGTATTATCGTTAGTGTAAAAAAAAAAACTTCAAGCACGTGGTTTGTGAGTACCAGACTCAAACCAAGATTACACTTATTAAAGCATACTTATTTTAAAACAGACTTCTATGTTGGCATACAGACCTCTTGAGTTCCAGACTCTCTGGTTAAAATCCTCTACAGGGACACAGCGGACTCATAATGCTGGAACGAATCTGTTCCTGAAACAATCAAAGTGTTTAGTACCATCAACATTTCCCTTCTGGCGTAAAAAGTGAAAAGACTCTTGTTTACCGAAGCAACTTATTGACCACAGTTTAATAAGTAAACGTTTAATAGCATTCTATTAAACATACAAGTAACATTATAGCATACTGTCCAATTATTTAGAGAAGGAAAAATGGAAAAGCTGTGCTATGACCAGATGCATATGTTGGCCTTGAGGTAGAAAATGTTGATAAGCTCCAGGTCTAATGGACCACTCAGTAAAGCAGATGCGATCTATCACAGTGTGACATCCATATACATCTGTCATGTGCTTTTAATCCCTGAGGAATGACCGCTCCGGTACATTTTATAACTGCATTCTTTACCATACAAAATCAAAAAAATATAAAACACATCTGCGTGTCAGCATATCTGTGGCACGGCTAAACATTTGTGGATGCCCTCAAAACGCATCACTGATGTGTGGCTACATCAAACAGACACACGATGGCCATCACCCAAGCGTTAATCATTCTTGGTAACTAAGTGGTAAATTCGGTGACACTTTTTGATGTAAAACACAGGCACTCAAGAGCTTTGAGGTTTCCATTCTGACACATCTTAGCCTTATGTGCAGTTCCATTGCTTGAAAGAGAAGCGGGCTCCCCCTGTAAATGAATTAAGTAGGATGCCCGTCCGTTTCTGTGAGTGTAACTACAGCTTTGAGCAAGGAGAGGCGATGCATCATTTGACAAAATTATTTCTTTAAAAAGGGCTTTGTTTTCTTGCATTTAAAAAAAATAATAACAAAAGTTAACTTCAGCTAACTTTTTATCTATGAGTAAATTGAAAAACGGCTGGTACTGGGATATAAAAAAGTAAATGGTGGAATAGCAGCTGTTGTTGCAAGCCTGGCAGGGCTTACGAAAGCCCATTACAGTGCGTTTCATCTTCGCTCACTGCTGTTTCTGAGTTAAGTGGAGTCCTTTATCTCTCCATTGAAAAAAACTCTTCACTTTGGATCCCTGGTCGGTGTCAGCTGATGGAGCTGGATGTCATTGGACTCATTTGTGGCAGCCGGAGACTGTGACCTCTATTTTACCTGAAGCGGGCTGAAGATCTGACCAGTAGAGCGATATATTATATTGAGAATGGCAGGTTCCTTCCCTAGCAGGGGATCTTATAAGAGATTATAAAGGGTATATTTATAATAATATTATAAATAGAATTAATTAAATATATTAATTATATATTATTTTTAAACAATTTTACCCATATTTTTCTTATTTTCGAATCACCAATTATGCCTCTTTAGTACTGCACCAACAAGTAGCATCACGGCACACTCAGTCCTCTGATACACTCAGTCCTCTGCCTCTGATACACTCGGTCCTCTGATACACTCAGTCCTCTGATACACTCAGTCCTCTGCCTCTGATACACTCAGTCCTCTGATACACTCAGTCCTCTGCCTCTGATACACTCAGTCCTCTGCCTCTGATACACTCGGTCCTCTGATACACTCAGTCCTCTGATACACTCAGTCCTCTGCCTCTGATACACTCAGTCCTCTGATACACTCGGTAATGAGCCATTGACTGTTTTGCACACTACAAGCCACACATGGCTACAGGGGCTTGCACAGTTCAGAGCTGAAGTGTATTTCTTATTGATATGTGTGGCCCCCTGTGGGCCCCTGGTGTGTAACACACATACACAAACACACACACAAAAACAACCACACAAACAAACATCAAACACACACACACACACACACACGCACGCACACACACAAACACCAAACACACACACACACACACACACACACACACACAAAACAACCAAACAAACAGGTAGACAATATGAACACAAACAGTTAAGGCAAACACACAGAACAGGGGAAATCAGGGCAGCTGTGCAAAGGCTGCTGGGATAGAGTCCAGGGATGGAACTGAGGGACGCTACAGTATTAATGAGAATTACGCTACAGCCCGAATCTGTATGCTCTGTTTATCAAGCAAAAAGCCAAATCATTACTCTTCCTGAAGTCATTATTTCAATGTTACTAAGCACACTATGTGTAATTCTGTTGCATATCACATGACAGCATTCCTAAAACAATCACTGCACTATGTAATACATTTTTTTATATTAAAAAGTTCTCCATAAGAGCTGACATTTTGGTCAACCTCTAGATCTGTAGTCTCTATATTTTATATTAAACTTTGGCAGAAAGTGCTAGACATTGTCCTTATGATCAGAAATGATGTAGAAAATATGCTTTCACAATGAAGTCAGTGTAGATGATGAAAATACTGCACAGTATATTAGAAATCATAACCTACATTTACATAAAATAACAGTAATGTGTTAAATATCAGAAGGACATTGATGCTAGAACAGGGCAGTTACATGTGAGTGTGATTGAACAAGCCAGACACGTTTTATTTTCTACTTCACTTTTTACATAGCAATTAATTTAAGTTCAAGTAATGAAGCAATCCATTGTTATCAAGAACCAATACCTTGTTTCTCAGCCGTTAAAAGGTAATTATTTTAATTATTATTATTAATTATTATTATTATAGCTAATTATCTCCTTTTCGGATGGTGCTCAGATGTCAAAAAATGTCCCCATACTGTGTAGCTTTTTTAAAGCAAAAAACATTAATGTTTTGTTATAGTACATGGAAATTATATAATATTCAACCCTTCAACCCGTAAAAATAAATAAATAAAAGTGATAATCAAGTAATATTTGTGGCAACAAAATCCCCCCAACTTTTATTATTTGAAGATATTTTAATGGTTTAATTAGAAGACGCATGGCACATCACCAAGTCAGAATTTGGGTGTGTATTGAAGGTGAAGGTGAAGGTTTTACCTGTATGGGCCAATCAGAATGCTTTCCACATTCCTTTTAAATGAAACCCATCATGTTTTCCATTCTTTGTTTGTTGTAGTGTTTGTCCTGTGCTCTAACTCTCATCACTCTCATAATTTGAATGACCATCATTGCCATTAACGTGTAGAGGAAGTGGGAACGAGATACATTGGTATATTTGCAAATGCTTTGATTCTTGCCATTCTTGCCCCGTTCATGATGGCGGTGGCGTAGATTTCACGTCAAAGTTAAAGCAAATGTTGTTGATGGGCATAGTCTTTGATGATGGAAAGCGCCATCCCAACAAACAGGAAGTTAGAGAGATCAGGTCAATAAGGTTCTGATACCAGTGTCTGAAAGGTCATTCTAAATAACTAAAAAAAATGGCACCAATCTCCTCACAGCTTTGCATTTAGCATTGTAGAGATGTCCGACTTGGTCACCACGCAAACATGGAAGCACACTTCAACAATTGAGTTTTTCAAAATTCAAACTGGCCCATCACTCAACCAAGGTACTTACCCTAACATTACTATTAGACAAAATAACCATAAGAAATGAATAACATCTACTCTATTCATATTTTCACGTTATATAATTGAAGGATCACATTTCCCTGGGCATTATGAATAGGACAAGCCAGCCATAGCTTACAGGAAAGAGAAAGGGATTAATTCTGGATCCAAACATGGAACGTAAGACTCTACATGTGGTCCACGGTCTGTTGTGAGCAAACAAAGACCTGATAGATGCAGGGGGTCAGCCATGTCCATTGTTCCAGGCAAGCTTTGATGAAAGATGAGCCTGACGTTGGGCCACTCACCTATTATTATTATTAGCGTCCGTATTATATTTCAGGGCGTATTCTGTTACATTAAATAAGAGGTGCATTTTTATTTCATGCAGTCATTGATCAATACAAACATGGGCAAGAGACAATTCAAGAGCTCAGGCTAAAATAGTACCCAGCTTCCTGACCCCGTGATCGACTTTGTTGCATCTCTGTGCTTTTTCAATTTGGCTTTTATTCAGTCACCCACCACATGGGCACTTTACCATCCCCTGAAAGTGAGCAGCATTCTATAGTGTCCCTTGTTTACAAATGCTTGGGCTTCTGTGGCCTCTCGTTCATGAATGGACAAATTGCAAACGACACCAGCATTCCTTGTGTTTGTAAAGCACTTTGCTAAAACAAAGCCGGCTTTTCTGCTGTATGCTTTCAGAAGCAAACCATATGTTTAGTCACACACCACGCAGCATAGTAGCTTCAGCTCTCTCACGCGACTGACTCAAGTCATAAAATAACTAATCTAATGCATAACAATGAGGAACTTAATAGGTAAACAGACCACTGAGTGCTCCACAAAATGAATGTGTTGAAGTGCAAGAGGATGCAATATAGGCTAATTATGTCAATTGCAAACAATTTGGATAATATTGTGTTTTATATTATTTAACTGACCAATAATTATATATTACTTTTCAATATACACACACAGATTGCAGAGGTACGTGATTTATATAACAGGGGTTCTTTCAAACATGAGGACATATAGACTTGATTATGAGTCACAATGTAAAAGCATTCAAATTCACAGGTGGCCAACAAATACTAAATCCTATGTAGAAATATCAGTTTATAAACTCCACCTGAAAGTGAAAGAGACACACAGGAAATGGCATGTGATCACAATTGTCTCTGCTCTTCGGGGATTATATTGGAATGTGGACTCTTCACCGGTAGTATTGTTAGTGACATGTTCCAATAATAGAAATAAAACATCCTCAGCTCTGGATGGAGATTTCAGTTGAGATTTACCACCTTCCAGTGACACGCTTCAGTTCTGAGCAGAGGTCAGGTCATTTTCGGGTAATTCATAGTGAAGCACCTGTACCTGCAGTGCAGAATAATTGATAATGAACTGGACCTCTAACTCAGAAGTTGCAGGTTTGATTCTTGTTAAGGGCACTGCTGTTGTACCCTTGAGCAAGGTGTATAATCGGAATTGCTTCAGGAAACGTCAGGCTGTATGAGTGGAATGGATGGTAGAAAACAATGTAAGCTATGTATGTCACACTGGATAAAAGCATCTACTAAATGCCATACTGTTGGCATACATTTGTGGGTACACAATTCGAGCCCAAGAACAATCACACATATTCACAAAATGTGATGGTCTTTTCTTAATTTACAGCACTTTATTTTTTATTGACAGGAATACACTGCCCCTCTCCCAGTGTTCAAGTTTCAGAATGTATGATTTACTCAGGGTCAGATATTGTTAAACGTGTCCATACATGTCCAAATATTGCATACAGTATTCCATGAACAGTGGATATATGATTATTGCACACGGCTTTTTGGAGCTGCCCCACAGAAAGATCCCTTGGCTATGACAAGCTCTTTCTTTGTTGTCTCTCGTCATGTCAAATGTAAGTACTTGTGAATTATAATGCACCAACACAAAAACATACTAATGTGACTAATAGTAAAGACACAGGGCTTTAAATGGAACCCTGATTTACTGACATTGGGGGTGTGACAAGACATTACTGTGAAGTTGTATTACAAAAATGTTGCTTTCTGGCAAGAGAAATGATGCAGAACTTGAAGACCCAGCCAATCTTTCATGGAGACCTTTTGTTGTATAGTCACCCAGTCAGGCCCATATGAATTGGCTCACGGCAGCCTGATAATGAAGCTACATTTCACAAGACACTGAGATCATTGTTTTCCATTTAGCCAAATGTCTTGTATGTTTCTGAACATGTTTTGGTTTGATGGCAGAAAACTGGAGCAGCGTGTTAGCCCTGGATCTCAGTAGGTTCCAAAGGGGCTTACCCCACTGTAGCAGCATATCAAATAAAAGACCATCTGTGCTATTTGTCTTTATGTTGTGACTGAGCAAGGTGCAATGGGTTTATATGTAGTGTCCTGACTGATGTAGTGCTATGAGTTCATACTGTATGGTGTGAGTGATGTGGGTTTAGTGCTGTGACTGGCTTACAGGCTTTGGACGTAGACGTATGGTACTGTTTGTTCACTATGGGTTTAGACAAGGGGCAGGATCTAAACAATGACAAGCTGATTTGTTTTTGCGTTTAATTGAGTACTCCTTTTTTGGGGGGTGCCTAATGCCTGCTTTAAGCAGCAGTCCAGCTTAAAGGCAACGCAACGCATTTTCTCCTGCTTTATGTCACAAGAAACACGGGGGCATTTTTTTTCCCTGGGTGTTTTTCCACCAAAAAAAAAAAAAGATGTATGCATTGCGTTAAAAGGAAATACATTTATTAATCATGTGGAAAGCTCTCAAACATTAGATTAAAGTGCTGTTAAATTAATATTTTCTCATTTCAGCATTAAATGCGAAGAACACTATTTCATTGTAGGTCAAGAAAATAACAAAAGCATGTATAAATGGTTAACAGTATGTTTTATCTTGTATTTTTCTTATAATAGTCATACTGAAATTTAAGTGTGTTTGAGTGAACAGACCTCTCACTAGTTAGGCTATCTAGCCATAAATACAAAATATAAAGCCATTGTTTTTCTACACATTCACATACAACACATATATTTGCATATGCCCAATACCATAGATAATGTTCCTTTTGACTAAATAACGACATAACAAAAGCTTAAAACCAAAACAGGATTCACTCGCTAGCTAACATGCTAATTGATACTGCTAAGAAGCTAGTTGGGCAAATACATAAACGGTTTTAAATACATAAAAACCTATGTGTCGCACACACAAACAATGTGACCTTATCAGCATTTTTTTATATATTGGTTGTGCCTTGTAGTTATCATTAGACAAAAACCGGCAAGTTTACTCGAGCAAACGGTCCCGCCACTAGTTCAGACTGTAGGCTATGGTATGACTGATTAAATTGCTGTTGGTTTAAATTGTATGCTGTGACGGGCAAGTACTGTAGGTTTAGGAAACTAAGCTCTTCAGAACAGAATTAGATTTAGTAACTGCCTTATAGTTGGCGCACAATCAAGGTAACTTCCTAAAAAGTTACAGAATGAAGTCAAACTATTTTGATGTTAGTCGGCTAGTCAAGGATGGTGGTTCTAGCTTCTAGCTTGCTCCTGGCCAATATACTGAAAAAAGTTGATCACAGATTTTTAACATTTAGGGATAAAATGCTAGTCTTAAGGCGACACACAAAGTGTCAAAATGTTTCTGTTACAATAATGTTGTGTGGGTTTAAACTGTTGGGGTCAATTTGACCCCAAATATAAAAGGCATCATAAAATTTCATAATAGCCTAAACATAATACCAGTGTTAAAATGAAATAAAAACAATCTACCACAAAGGTAATAATTAGAAGAAAATATCTGAAGCTAAAGTGCAGCATGTTCCCCAGTTTTACTGAATTAACTGATTGGACTCACTTTACAGGTTGGCTGGTCTGGTCTGACTCTTGGCTGTTATAGCTGGACATTATAAATAGCTTGGCTGGTATAAATGCGTGAAGAGATTAAGGATTGCAGTGCTACACAATGGCATACTTTAACTTCGCTAAATAGTTTTTCAGGATTCTCCAGGGAAATACAACTCTAATTGTTGTATTGTTAGTGTTAATATCCTATATGAAATGTTCTCAGCTGCAATCTAAAATGTGTTGACATATTTTTCCTGCCAAGTTAATATTTTGTGATTGTAACTTTTTGTGAGCAAATATAAAGCCAGATACAGTGAGCACCATAATTAATTTGACAGTGACACATTTTTTGTTATTTTGGTTCTGTACTCTAGCACTTTGAGTTTGAAAGGAAATAATGACAATGCGGTTTAAGTGCAGACTGTCAGCTTTAATTTGAGGGTATTTTCTTGCACCCCCCCCCCCCCCCCCAATTTTCGGGCATCAAAAAATATTGGACAGTTTAACTTAATGTAGAATAAAGTAATAATTTTTCATATTTAGTCGCATATCCTTTGCATCCCATGACTTCCTGATGTCTGTGACCCAACAATATCAAAATACGTTTGATATCTTCTGGTACTCCTACAAGTGATACTATAACTTCTCTGCATTTGAATGGATCTCTATGGGAATTGGGGGGTGGGACTAGATTTAGCTGTAATTTACATTGGAACAGTATGGAACACATGGTTGGCGAAATGGATCTCATCAATGGTCATCAATGGTCTGATGTATCAAACAAGCCTTAAACCATCACTCTGCTTACTAGTACAGAACCAAAATAACAAAAAAATGTGTCACTGTCCAATGAATTATAGTGCTCACTGTATACTATGTTACAACCTTTGTCTTGTGTACAGAACTCTTTCCCCTATTTAATATATATTGTTTTACAAGTAATCACTCTAGCAGGCTTTTCACAGCAGGGCAGAGCAGATGCTAGAGCATGAGTTGGATTTATTTATTGACTCGAACACCAGGCCATTTGCTAAAGTAAACGGCAGGATGTAGTCATTGTGATTAAAATGTGTACCAAATCGTACAGGCTTTAGGGCCGCAGTTAACGTTCGGGGTCATAGATCGGATGTGGATAATATCTATAACAGTCTCTTGCCTGCAGCCAGACATAGGCTACTTCTCACCATTCCTCATAAGAAGACAGGAAAAGTCTATATTATGCACCATTATGATGACTCCAGCTCTAAACACACTCATTAGGTAAGATGGAAACTATCCAAATCGCAAATCTCATACAGAACTGGAATTTACTCTTGGGTCATTTTTAGTTTCAATAAAAATCCTTTTTTGTTGTTGTCGTTAACATGCGGTATTTGTTTGCTAACAACATACAGTAGGCTACTGACAGGCATATACATTTGAATAATAATAATAATAATAATAATAATAATAATTTTTATTATTTGTATTATTCAAAAGTACTCGCAATAACTTCAGAGTTTAAAACCTTATGGGAATATCAGTCACCGCGTTCCCTTAGAGATTGCGAAACTTTTGGTTGTGGTATTTGTGTCAGCTGGGACTAAAATAGTATTAACTCCTATTGAACTATCTTCATGCAAGTTCAACTCCGAAATTGTTTGATTTCAAACGACCATAATTCGTTTAGGAGTCCACAAGGCCTGGGTGTCCCTCACTAAAAATGACACACCTGCTCTCTGGAAAATGTAGGGATAGTTAATACTGTGGGATATTCGGTGGCAATTATCTTATTTTCCTTGTACGCAGGCACTTTATCATTGCACTTTACAATTATGACGCTTTCACATTTTACAATAGGCTACATGATCGTGTATACATATTACATAAACTGTGTACGAACTAGGCTACTTCTGGGCTACCTGACCATACCACCAAGTCGCTACTCATTGTTGAGTATAAGTGTGCGACTCCATAAATATTGCGTTAAAGAGCAACGTGTTGTTACCAGGACACATGCATTATGCACATTGCGAAGAAGTTCGGTCTACCTTTACTATCTTCATTGCCTGTGTCGGTGGCGGTCCTAGTCAGTGTATTTTAGTAATGAGTGGGAGGGTCAGTCAGTGAGACTAATAAGGACAGAGATCCAGTTGGAGGTCCCATTCTCACGTTTTATTTCTAGTTGACTTTGGATTCGCAGCTGACTTGAACATGTGTCCATAACCCTTAAAGGATTGTTTTTTTGTGCTTTGGAGGAAACTTTCACAGGATATGTAAGTATCTCAGAATGACTGAGTCTTCTTGCTTTTGCATTCAGCGTAGCCTCATTAATCGATTTATGGACATCTTCTGCAGTGTTCCTATGAAACAACAGCGCCGGTGAATGGGAACCGTGAGAATGCGGATTGCAATGTCTTGCCTGTAAAGCTTGTTAAACTGAAAGACACTTTTATTAAGTCTTGTGCTTTCTGAAGATAATATATTCTAGGCAAAGACACTGTGCCTCGCGTTTTGATTTATGAACATTCCGGTGGGAAAGAAAACACGTTCGTGCACTGTGACACCTTTTTACTGCGGCTGATCTTCCCGTTCTGAACACCGAAACCCAAAACAGGCTGCCCGAAAGCAAAACTGGGACACAAGCCGTAACAGCCCTTAAAGATTCCGTGTCCGGTTGGTCAGGATATTTAAAATAAAATAAAAATGAAAGCTAATATGCTTTAGTGAATTGTCTCTTGATTAAGACTAATTCAGTGGACTGAAAATTTAAATAAATAAACATACCAAGTTTAAGAACTATAGAGTGCACTGCTTCTAAGGCTACACAACAGTTTTTCTTGGCGCCGGAAATATTATTGGTCCCGTGCTATAATAACATTCTTCTTTTTTTTAATCGATGCCACTTCTCATCCTCTTCCTATTTGGACGGCAAATGAGCTGCGAAGTAAACTTATCCGTAGCGCGGATCAAGTGATAGACAAGATTTCGGAATGTTTGGCTGCTCTCCTTTATGAGTACCATTTTAGGGGTGAGGTCCACGTGATCCTTTAATCACTAGCCTATTTATTAATGGGCTCGCAGCGCTGGTCCGAAACAGATAGTATCACATCAAATCCCTATTTCGGGTTCAAGTTCAGAAAGAGGGTCAACAACCCCTGGTCAGCGAGAGGAAGATGAAGCTATGAATGAATAACCACACACGAGGTGCATTCGTAAAGAATCTCATCTTTAGTGCTTATCCCATAAACTGTTAATCAATTAACCGTTCGGATCAGGTGTATAATAATAATAATAATTATACTGTACACTTACATACTGAATTGAAGTTAAGTTAGGCCTACTTAAGTGAGCCTACACGCACTACAGTGGATGTGCGTTAATTTATATTTGCTGGTGACTTTTGAAATTGTTTAGAGATTACTACCATGCCGTCCCAGAGATGATTCAGTGAAATGTAACACTAGAGTTCTTAAAAAAAAAAAAAAAAAAAAACTTTTCACTGCGTGTTTGACATGACACACAACTGTCATTCATGGTTCTACAGTAATAGGGGTGACGGCATGGGCGCTGTATATTCGGTCACGTGTTTTACTCCTCTTTGGGCGACTTCATCCCAAGAGAGTTACTCATCTCTGTTGTGTTTGAATGGGAATTGAATAAGCCCTCAGGGACGAAAAAAACTATAGGCATATATATATACAGTGCCCTCCACTATTATTGGCACCCCTGGTAAAGATGAGTAAAAAGGATTGTACAAAATTCACCGTTTGGTGAATTAGCTTAAGCTCACGCTGAAAGAATTAGAAAAATCCAACCTTTAATTGAAGTAAATTTATTATGAGAGGGAAAAAAATCCCTTATCAAGAAATAATTATTTTTAACAAAACCACGTGTGCCCCTGCATTTATATATAGAATAAAGTAATCATTTTTAATGTTTGGTCGCATATTCTTTGTATGCCATGACTTCATGATGTCTGTGACCCAACAACATCAAAGGACTCTTGATATCTTATTTTCTGGTACTCTTACAAGCGATACTATAACGTCTCTGCACTTGAATGGATCTCTATGGGAATTGGGGGGTGGGACTAGATTTAGCTGTAAATTATGCTGGAACAGTATGGAATACATGGTTCATAAAATGGCTGTAAGTTATCAAGGGTCTGAGGTATCAAACAAGCCTCAAACCATCACTCTGCTGCCAGATATGCAGTAGATATGGATGGATCACTTTAAGGGTTGTTTCTCCTGACAAATGTTCCTATTGAACTCTATGGAAAAATAAGTCAGGAGAAGAAACCCTTCAAGTTATCCATCCATATCTACTGTATTTCTGGCAGCAGAGTGATGGTTTAAGGCTTGTTTGATACGTCAGACCCTTGATGACTTAGAGCCATTTAGCCAACTATTTGCTCCATACTGTTCCAGTGCAATTTACAGCTAAATCTAGTCCCACCCCCCAGTTCCCATAGAGATCCATTCAAATGCAGAGACGTTATAGTACCGCTTGTAAGAGTACCAGAAAATAAAATATGCAGGCTGCGTCCCAATATTCTTCACTCCCCACCTCACTTCCTCCACTCACCCACTACCACTCCTCTCTTACCTGGAAGTATGCAAAACTATCTGAACATTTTGAGTACAAGTATTTGCATGTACAGTATACAATGTACCTGATATTGCGGTTTGCGTCGACATTAATTCATATGTAACCATTAATACGTAATTAAGATGTAAGGGTGCATTTTTCGACTATTGGGATGCACCCCAAGAGTCTTTTGATGTTGTTGGGTCACAGACATCAGGAAGTCATGGCATGCAAAGGATATGCGACCAAATATTAAAAATTCGGTTGCATAATTTTTATTACTTTATTCTATATATACGTATATGCAGGGGTGCCCATAATTGTGGCACATGTGGTTTTGTTAAAAATAATTATTTCTTGATGAGGGATTTTTTTTTCTCATAATAAATTTACTTCAATTGAAGGTTGGATTTTTCTAATTTTTTAAGTGTGAGATTAAGCTAATTCACCAAACGGTGAATTTTTTATAACCCTTTTTACTCATCTTTACCAGGGGTGCCAATAATAGTGGAGGGCACTGTATATACATTTCTAAAAAATAATTTTATGTGAAACTGCCAAGCGCATTAAAAAAGAAATAAAGGACTGAGTAGCACCCTTCAATTTATTTGTAGGTTTTCAAGAGGCCATTTCACATGCACCAGAGAAGACATGTGTCACCTGCTAAGATGGACTATTTTTTTCTGGATTGTTAACGCCATTCCTTTTGCATTTGGAATGGCGGTCAGCGAGAGAACAGGTATGTATGCTGTCAACGGGCTGACAGGACAGTTCAGAAGCAGACCTTTGTCTCCCCTCTTAGTTTATAGGCTATGGAAAGAAACTTGGAACTGTGCTTTCAATTAATGCTTCAAGCTGTTAGTCTCCATGAAACAACATAGAGTAGTGCCATGTTTCAATCACAGAGTAGTGCCGTGATGTATTTTGGTTTGATCTTTCAAATGTGGCCTGCATACAAACATGTCTCTCTGGTCACAGAACTTATTGTACTAGTTTAGATTTCCCTATTTCTCAATTACAAAATACTTTGTATAAGAAAGCACTATGAAGGGTTCTCTGTGCCTCAGATCAGAATACTGTGGAGGGATCCCTATGCTGCATGTTAAAATCCCATGTAATCCTATAAGTTAAATATTTACATTGTGCAATATGGAAAGTAGATCAAAGGTTCAACACCATTTTTGCATCCCTGAGTATTTCAGTTATTTTGGATTTTGTTCATGTTACCAACTTTAGCTCTGAAGAGCCACCAAAGTGACTGGTGCTGCTCAGTATCTCTTACACGGTGGATACTCAAATCTGGCCCTCGAATCCAAATCCAACCCTGGCTTTGTTTTCTCACAGTTAGTTAACTGAACAATTAGTGCAGCTAATTGGCCAGACTATCTTCACACCTGACTCCCAGGGAGGGTGCAAAACCAGGGCTGTGTCTGAATCAGAGCCCAATCTACTGCACTCTGTCTGTGTCCGAATCAGCACTCTTCCACACTATTGAATTGCCTTGCTGAGTAGATAGGACGAGAAAGTCGTTAAGTAGGCAAACATTTTTCAAATTGCAGTATACTTGAAACATGCGGATGACACACTTACTTCCGGAGTTTTGCTGAGTACATTCGGGAGCACACTTTTCAAGAAGTTCAAGAACATTTTGGTCACATAAATATGACGTGAAGCTTCGTTTAAAAAAAATGAGGCGCAGCTTCGCTGACGTTTTCCTTCAAATACAACAAAAACAACACGTGAAATGGCAGCGCAAGGGTGAGATGCAGGGTTGCCAGATCTTGCCAGAGACTTCCCAGCCAAATGGCGACTGAAAATTAGCCCACGATATATTTTTAACCGAAACCAACGTATTTTAAATAGAAATCATGATATTTTTACTTTTTAAAATAAGTGCGTGCTTTGCGACTTTTCATTTTTACCCGTGACTGCACGTTGAAAGTGTCCCAATTTAGCTGTAAAACCGCGGACATGGCAACACTAGTGGGACGTCTTATGACCTGCTTACGACACTTCCACAGTACGGTTGGAAAATAGTATGGCGGATATTTTTCGCGGACTGCTAAACAGTGCACATTAAACAGCACACTTCTGCCAGTGCACTGTACGCAGGAGACAGGGCACAGTAGATAGGGCTCTGATTCGGACACATCCCCTGTCTCCTGCGTACAGTGCACTTGCAGAAGTGTGCTGTTTAATGTGCACTGTTTAGCAGTCCGCGAAAAATATCCGCCATACTATTTTCCAACCGCACTGTGGAAGTGTCGTAAGCAGGTCATAAGACGACCCACCAGTGTTGCCATGTCACGTGTTGTTTTTGTTGTATTTGAAGGAAAACGTCAGCGAAGCTGCGCCTCATTTTTTTTTTTAAACGAAGCTTCCCGTCATATTTATGCGACCAAAATGTCTGTGTACTTCTTTAAAAGTGTGCTCCCGAATGTACTCAGCGAAACCCCGGAAGTAAGTGTGTCATCCGGGTGTTTCAAGTATTTTGCCTACTCAACAACTTTCTCGTCCTATCTACTCAATAGTGTGGAAGAGTGCTGATTCAGACACGGCCTAGCACTTCTTGTCCCTCCAGGATCGCGATTTGTGTATCAGGTTCTTAGGCTATGTCCACATCAGCACACTTGCCTACTATTGAGTATGCCAGTTGAGAATACTTTCTTAAAAAGCTGTTAATTATGCAACAATTCTGAAAATTGAGTTTCTTAATATCCCCGGATGATATACGTATTTCTGGGTTTTCGCTGATAATAGTATGGAGGATATTTTTTGCATACTGCATGTCACCAAACAGTATGTAGTAGGCAGTTTACAGTATGGTAGAACACAGTACATATTTTGAAATCTTACCGCTAACAGAATTAATAGCCTTTTGAACACAAACTCAACATCCTCGTGTCAAAGGACGCAATGCAATTGAAAGACAAAGGGGCTGATTCACTGCATGTCATAAGCCACATGAAACACACATCGAGTTAAGTTTTCTGTGGCTTTATTTTGTCTTATTTCATTAGGTTCTCTTTGAATTTCATTCATTCACTTTTACTCTTAGCAGTGCACCCTCATTCTTTCAGGAGACAATTGTGCATTGTGCACTTTTAATGTCAGTAAGCTATGTCAGAGTCATTTGTATTCAAGCATACTGGTGCTCAGAATGAGATTGGGTCGTTTACAGCAGAAACCTGTTTCCACCAACACACTATTAACTGATAGGTGCTGTTATGCTTCCGGGTTTGGGAGAAGATTTCAAATGATTCTGAAATTATGCAATACAATCACTTTTCTAGCTGTGGTTGTTTGCTCATGCAAGTCTAATTCTCAGGAACAAACATTTCAAACACAAATGCAAGGATATGACACTAGTATTGAATAGCTGGGCTGACATTATTATACTGGGTCCATATCATTTACCGCCCCTTGTGTTCTTTCTCTTTGCTTGGAAAACAAATTGCGCATGTTGTGCGAGATGGAAAAAAGAGTTTCAACCACTTTTGGGTGGAGAGTCGTATTGTGTGTATTATTTTCTTTTTAAGTTTTGGAAGTAAGAACTGGCCACATACAGTTGGCAAGAATTAGAACTTGTCTGCCTGACCTTACTTCAGATCTATATTTGACATATAAATGATATATATATACGATAACTCCTTCTTTTCATGTTATGATCCATTTTGTTTTATGCTCTTGTTGTCTGGATGTTGAGGGCACTGAGGGTAGCGCCATTAAAAAAGTAAATCCATGGAACGTGTTTTGCTTGACGTACTGCACCACAGGTTTATAAATCTAATTTTTTAAGGCCGATTGAATTTGTGCGTGTGCTCCATCAGTCTGAACACCGCCTGTGCCTCATTTTAAAATGTAGCATGTTTTTCCTTTCCATAATATTATGTCTATATTTCCATATTTCATAAATTATGCATTTTACACTTTCAGATATGTCAATATTGTGATTATTGTAATGATGAAATATTAATATTTTACTAAATATCTACATGTCTGAAATGGAATTGCAGTGTAATGACATCTCAAACTGCACGTGCATCCAGGTACAGGTACTGAATATATTAATGGAAATACAACGGCAGATCCAATAGCGAACGATTCTGTAATGGTTCTGTATATGTGATTCTGGTGGTTCTGTAACGGAGTGGGGTGCATTTTCCTGGCCCGCTTTGGGTTTCCAGGCAAGGTCAGTGTCAATCGTTACGGTTCTGATTGATCATCTTCACCCCACATTAAAGCATTTGTATCCTGCAGAGAGGGGTGTCTTCCAAGATGACTATACCCCCATCCACAGAGCAGGACTAGACGCCCAATTGTTTAAGGGGCATGACGCTGACGTTATCCGTATTTTATGGCCTTCTCAGTCACCAGATCTGAACCCAATCGAGAATTTACGGGATAGTCTGGAACGCCGCCTCTAACAGAGTTTTCCACTCCCTCAGTTAAGTGTGAGTTGATTGACTTTCTCGTGGAAGAATGGTGTCGTATTTGTCCTATCGGATTCCGGATGCTGGTAGACTGTATGCCATGGCGTATACTGGCTGAACTAGCTTCATATGGGCTGACGCCTTATAAAGTGGCTTTACATTGGTGTTTCCATTTATTCCTCACTATCTGTATGTGCTAGTGTGTTCATTAGCCACTGTACTATAGCCTGTAGTGGATATTGACCTTAACCATTTTACTGAGGCGAGGATCCTCAATCATAGGCCAGTGATTTCAGAAGAGCTTGAGATGAAAAAGTTTGTGAACCCCTGAGGTAAATGGCTGATGATATTTCAGAGAACAGCCCATGGTGCTATTTAACCTTGTCTTAATGTGTAACCTATATGACTATGATTTGTAGATGATTCATGTCCTACTTTAAGAATGGAAGAGAGCCGTTTTGTCCAGCGTCTGAAGTCTCTTCATGAAATCACAGGTAAGTCACACCTGGGGGAACTTTATATCAATTTAACTTTTATTTCAAGTTAGAAAAAATTCAAATGCAAGGCACCAAAATGTAATGTAATAACAGAATATTTAAAATTTGTGGTAGCACTGAATCAGTATGCTTACAGTGAATAAGTGCAATATTCTCATACACGGCAGCATTTCGACTGATCCATATCCTGAGGGTTCTGGGTTAAAATCTCAGGTGGGACCAATACTTAGTCCTTGGGCACCTGTCAGCTAAATGTGTAGTTTGGTCCATTCACATGTAATGGAGGGAAATCCGTATTAATATTCTGTATTTCTAAAAAATGATGTTACTGCAGTGGATAGCTGCCATTCCTTCTTCTGCTTCCCTTCAATAAACAAAATTCCTGCTGCAAACATTATAGTACTGATTTCACGCGATGGCATTATTTGGCTTAGAGGTTGGCGGCGGGGAGAAATGCAATCTGCTATGGGAGTGATGAGTATGTGGATTGTAGTCTTTGGGGGGTACTCTTCCTAAATTAGATGTGTGCTATGTTGCTGTTGATATGTTTTCACTTCCTGTTTGCAGGATTTGATTTGACAGAGAAGTTCCTGCTCCGGAAAGGGACAGTGACTGAGGACCGGCCATCCTTCCGCTTGGGCAGTACGCCCCTCATCAGATCCACAGAGTGAGTGGTGGCATTATCTGGAAATATTGTCTGCGACAGATTGTTTTTATTTGGGTAAATAAATGAGCACAGCTGGGGGATCTATATTTGAGGAATGTGTTGACTCCATTAGAAATACATATTCATAAAGATGTGTGTGTATGTTTTCAACAGGGCCAGGTACAGTCAGCACCTCCCTCAAATATTGAACTCCACTTGAGCACCATAAAAACATGCAAACAAGTTTCCATTCATTATGCCAATGGCATAAAAAGCAGCTGAAACGTATTAAAGGTCAATGTGTCATTTTCTGACATGCATTGCATGATGCGCCATCGGTAATGCATTTCCGTTTTCTTTTTCCCTCTGTGGAAAAATGCTGTGGGCGGCCTTACGTTTGTTGGCCTGGAAATGCAAGCTAAAGCGGGAATATCTTTCCAAGGGGTACCGTACCAATGTCCATGGAGGGGGAGTCTCTGGGGGCATTCATAATATATTAAATGGCTAATTTCAACCCCCGGACAAAATAACCCCCCACTCCAATGGACCATCCGAGATTTGTAAAGGTGCCAAGTTGATATTGCGTTTCAGCACTGCAAACTAATATTTTCTCAGGGTGTTGGTTTGCCCACAGCTGAGCTTATATCCGGAGGAAAAAGACAGACCTTTAAGATGGGCTTCTGGCAGTTTGACATGAGGTGGTCTGCATATCAGTACCTCTTCAGAGATTATTCCATCTGGGTTCTGCTAATGAGGGCAAATGGCGAGATGGGACATCAGAAGTGCTGAACAGAGCATTGCTTTTTAGATGGAAAAACCTTGTCCTGTGGATGGAGGATGCCTTGTATGCCTGGTATGTCACTGCAAGAACATCTTTTGCAATCCTACGAATAATCAAAAATCCATCAGTCAATCAATTAATCAAGAAATTAATCAGTTAGTCAGTCTTTACTGACCCATTTCACTAACTCTAACTAGCTGTGTTTTAGACCAGTCACGCAACATCAAATCATATTTGCTATGCGGAGAATCTGAGCAATTTAACACAATTTTAAAGAAACCTAAACGGTAAGCCCATGACTGGTGAGCAGGTGTTGGTCTTTAGGGCTGCCGTTGTAAACTCCATTCTGTAGATTGACACTGCCCATGTAAAAGAACTCTCCCACCGGGGTGAAGGAAGGGTGGTATTTTTAGACTTACACAACTGTAAACACACCGGCCCCTCTTGGAGGCTAGCAAGCTAATCGGCATGGCAGGTGATTTGCGATCTGTTTCCCCGCCGAATCCAAAGCAAAGCCCCAACGGTGTATCCTCTTCCCTCTCGGCCCACGGGCCTCCCCTCTGTGCCAGAAATTTACTGGTTTCAGCACCTTGTGTTGCCCGACTGGAGGAGGGTGGGGGGGATTGGGGTGGGGGGTGGGGTTGGTGGTAGGGATGGTTGGGTGGGCGGGTGTAAGATCCATGGAGTCTTTATCTCCAATTATTTGAGCGTGCTGACAGTTGATGGTGCTCGTCAGCTGAGAGGTTGGGTTGAGGGAGGAGTCTGTCCCCCCTCCCTCTCTGAACCCTAAACATCTCTCACTTTACCCTCAGGAAATGGTGCCGGGGCTCACCTTTCACACGTCTGGACTGTGTTCAGCTTACCCAGAGGCCCGATTGATACTGTTACAGGCAGATGGAAGTCTCTTCCTTCTCTAACATGCTTTTTAAGAGATGAAGGATTAGGTCAGTTCCTGGTTTCCAAAATTAACCCCCTAAGTGTATTTTCCACCCCTAAATTAAATTTTGCCGTCTGTCGACACGTTTGCGCTTTTTGCGTTTGGTGATATTTTTATGAGCGGGGCGGGGCAGCAGCCGTTGCATGCACACCTGTGTCATTTAGTTTTTTTGTTGTTTTATTTTTATTTATTTTTTTCCATTCGACCCCTGATGCCATGTTGATCAGTTCTGAAAATGCGCAGCTGTGATTTTGCGTGTTACGTCACGTGTTTCCATCAGGCGTAAGAGTTCTTAACATGCCCCCGCTGAGTATATTGATGACACTTAGCATCCATTACCAGCAACCAAGGACGATGAGCTGCCACCAGATTGCTCACGCTGGCATTTCCCCGCTGCTTGTATACTCTTTACCGAAGGGATTAAGAACACAGAAAAATGTGATGACTTCAGCACATATACTTTGCTGCTGGATTCCCAACCTATTTTGCCTGTCTTCTTTTTCTTTCCCACACATTTTTCTCAGATTTCTGATATCCCTTACTTTCAGAGGGCTTTAACGAAGGCCAGCGTTTGTGTCGGCCCTAATTACAGCTTTGCTTATGAGTGTGCAGTCTGCTCGATATTCCAGCCCTCAAGTTGCCAAGCAGGATGGCAAAGAGGCCAATTAAATCTTCTCAAGTTGCAATTAGCCATGCATCTCCCTTTTGTGTGTTCTAAGTGTGTGCATTTAATGAGATTAGAGCTAAGGTCAAGTCTATTTACAAAACACAGGAAATACAAATGAAACATTTTGCAGCACACAACACACACACACACACACACACAAACGCATGCACACGCACACGCACACACACACACACACACACACACACACACACACACACACACACACACACACACACACACACACACACACACACACACACACACACAAAAAGATCAGATATAATTGACTTGTGCACCCTACTTATGTCCTTAGCACAGACGTCTGCTGGACTACAGGTCATGAGGTCTTAAACACCTCTGACCCTGAAAGGTCCCCAGAGTCACTCTCTGTGGACTCGCCCTCTGTCCAGAAAATCAAAGGCTTAATTTTCTGTCCCCCGAGTGACTGCACCATTACATTTCCTCATCGAAAAAGGAAAGGGTGCTGGTGAGAGGCATTAAGTGAAATCATTTCTTCTTTAATTTTGATGTAGGCAGAGAGTCATTAAGGACCCTTGGGACTGTGCAATGTCATCCTGGTAATGCTGCTTTTTCTTAAAACGACTCATATCTTCAATTTCTTATTTAATGAAATTTTTTTCATTTATTTATTTTATTTGAACAAACGAAGAGGGCAAAGCATTGTCCCCGAGGAAAAGTACCTTGGTTTTGTCCTCTGGCACGTGACCATGACCCCCCCCCCTACACACACACACACACACACACACACACACACGCTTAACTTTCCCTTTCCCTCGCTTCTATCCTCCTGACAAAAGCATTTGATCTTGCTATAGCTTTAACTGGGTGCATATATCATTTTAATAATGCTCTGAGCCTGCAGCAGCGCTGTGCGGGAGGACAGAGACCGAGGGATGATGTATTACAGCAGAAACTAATTTCCCGACCTGTCTGTGGCGGTGCCTCTCCCTGCAGCCTCCGCAGGACACCGACTCACCTCCGCATTGTGGCTTTTTATACCCATCAGACAACGGTTATGGTTTTCATCTCTGCCAACGGAGAATTTGCTCTATTTCTTCCACCAGTTGCAATCCTTTTAATGCGTGAGCTGCCTTGAACAGCATGAATGGAGATGAGTTTGGTGTCTATTGAGGATGCAGAAACACCTTTCTTTCAGAGTAAAGGTTTCCCTAAATTATTTTGAGTACTGTTCTAAGAAGCCCACATTATAGTGACTCTATTATTCTAGAGGCTCGGTATTTGTGGTGGACAAGGCTTGCATTTATATTGCCATGGATATGGAGGAGTTGTTTTTTAAAGTATATATTTTGTATCTAAGCTTGCTCATTGAAAGAAACATAAAGTGTATTGATACTCATCAACGTTCTCACACAGATGCCATTGCTTTTTATGTTTGGTTTACATATATTTTTTCCTTATTTTCTCCTTATTCTCAATATACATCATGGACTATGTGCTGTAGAGGTAAAGGTCACAGTGCAGAAGAGAAGATAAGAAGATGGATTTAAGGAGGTTGGAGGTTAAATTTTCTGGTAGGCCAGTGATGTTGTACCCTTTGATCAGATCATTGAACGGAATTACTACAATAAATATCCAGTGGTATAAATGTATACTACATAGATATTTAGAAAATAAAACCCATGCTATTTAAATCACCCCATATCAGGGTATTTGGTAATTAAATAAATTATGGATTGAATGTAGTCCTTTATTGGAAAAATGAAAGTAAACCAATCCAATACATTTAAGATATGGATCAATATTAATTCAGTTTTGCTTTTATATCACAAAATTAGACATGCTGAATAAATCATAACTGACATAAAATCAAAACATTTTTAATGTGAGCATCCACTATATGAGTCTGCTAAAATAGTTTCTGTCATTATTATATTTAAATATATTATTTTGCTTGCAGTCCAGAACTGAAAAACATTCCTCTGACTCTCAACATTGTTTTTACTTTTTCAGCTATATTGTTTATGATGAATTTGGGGAATTTAGCCTTTTTTAAAGAATACATTTTATTTAATCATAGAATTTTTTTGATTATTCATATTTTCCTCAAAAAAGTCAAAATGACAGCAGCAATGAGTCTGACTATTGAGAGGGAAACTAACTCCATCATCAGCCTCCCGATTTACAGGCAAGAATTTACAGAGGTTATACTGGAATGTGATTTTTAAAAAGTCTACTAATCCCACTGTGAAATTCAGACCGACCTGCTCAGTTGCAGGATGAACAGTCAACGTAGGCTCTGTGGTAATCAGACTGGGATTCCAGCTG